>JAHRHZ010000027.1:4458676-4476883 GCA_024137785.1 Ginglymostoma cirratum
TGTTCATCCAGCCCCATGCTTGTTATCTCACCATACAAAGAGTGTCAGGTGAGCCAACATGTGCAAAGTCTTTAGAGTGGAATTTAAATCCACAGCTATCTGACTTGTAGCTGAGAGGGAGTTACACACTGATCCATAGCCAATTACAAATCTGGCAAATGTTTTATTTCGCATTTGGTGACTTAATTTCTGACAGTTATCACGTGATGAGTTAGTCTTGTGTGATAAAGGGTTCAGAAAATATTAATAAGGATATTGCCAGGGTTGGAGGGTTTGAGCTGTAGAGAGAGGCTGAATAGGCTAGGCTATTTTCCCTGGACCGTTGGAGGCTGAGGGCTGACCTTACAGAGGTTTATAAAATCATGGGGGGCACTGAGAGGGTGACTAGGGTAGGGGAGCCCAAAACCAGAAGGATTTGGAGGGATATGGGCCAAATGTTGGCAAATGGGATTAGATTATTTGGGCAGCATGGATGAGTTGGACCAAAGGACCTGTTTCCATACTATACAGCTCTATGACTCTAAATGGGTGCTCCCAAGAAAGGAAATTCATTATTTCCACTATTGTCTTGTTGTACACTAAGGTACATTGACTGATGAGTTGGAATACATCAAAAGCCTGAGCAAGAAAAAGCTCCCAGGGCTGGTTATTGGTCTCTAGTTTTTGCATTAGCCTACTGAAAACTAATGAGGAAGATTGAAATTCACGGATGTTTGGTTTTCAAACAGTTGACGCATAATGCTTCATTCTGAAGGAGTACCCTTCAGACTGCTTTCAGATAGCCAAGGAACAAGAGAAGGCTTGTACGTTCTATTGGTGTATATTGTTCCATTTCCAGATAGAGCAACAGTTGTCACAGTCTGGAATTAACCATCGCTGATAGCCTGACATGGACTGATTAGCTCTTGTATCATGCTTCCAGTTATCCTACACTGATGGTGTGCTGCACAATACTCAGCTTGGCTTTCTGATTCTGTGAATGTTATTTTGCCTTTAATTCTGGACAGCAGTTCAGCCTGTAGAAACTAATTGAAAGCATGGATAACGGATTAGCTGTAATTTTCATAACACAGTTTGATAGATTCTTGTGGAGTAGGGCATCAAGGGATCTGGAGTTGAGATGATGATCAGCCATGATTCGATTGAATGATGGAACAGTCTCAAATGGCCGAATAGCTTCCTGCTATTCCTATCTACCTTTCTTACCCAACTTCTGAACTCTCAGGCAATGTATTGGGCATGATATATGTTCTTTATTAAGCACGTTAGGCAATTTATTAAAATTAGGGTTCATTACTGAGCCTAGGCTGCACTTACTTAATATAGCTGAGAAAGAGAAAAAAAAGCAGGTGGCAGCTTGTCGATGAGACAATCTTACTAAAACTGGCGAGCTGCTTATATGACAAAACAAGTGCTAGGGAAAGTGTTGATGAAATGTTGAACTTGCTAGCACAAAGAATTATTGAGGCAAAGAGCGCAGTTTGCATTTAAGAGTGAGCTAGACAAGCAGATGAGGGAGAAAGGAATAAGAGCTTGTGATGGCAAGAGGTACATAGGTACAACAAGACTACATCATGAAATTGGACCATTTGGTCCAACTGGACTGTGTCAGTTTCTGTGTTCAACATGAGGCTTCTCCTACCCTCCTTCATCAGAAAGGAGAAGGCACAGTGATGACCTGACAGAGATCTTTAAGGTAATGAAAGAGTTTGATACAACTGAAGCAAAAAAAAAATCATTTATGGAAGCAATAAAACTATAGGACATAAGAGCATAAGATCAGGAGCAGACCATTCAGTCTCGACCCTGCTCCACCATTCTAGATCATAGATGACTATTCACCTTGACACTATTTTACTGACCTATCCCCATGTTGCTTGATGTCATCTGTTGATTTCTGTCTCGAACTTAACGCCTGAGCTTTCACACCCGTCAAGGTTAAAGAATTCTAAAGATTCACCACCGTGCTCATCTCTGCCTTAAAAACGTCCCCTTTATTCTAAGACGGTGTGCTCTAGCCCTCATAGCCAGTAAAAAAAAATCCTGTTTTCATCTATGTTGTCTATCTCTTTTAGTATTTTGTAAGTTTCCCATACTTCTAAACTCCAAGGAATACAGGCCCAGCCTGCTAAATCTCTCCTCACAGCACAGTGCCATCATCTCAGGATTCAGCCTGTGAACTTGTGCTGCACTCCCTCTGTGGTAGATTCATCCTTCCTTCAGCAAAGAGGCCAGAATAATGCACAAAGCTCCCAGTGTATCCAAACTGGTATATTGCGGTCGAAGCAAGAATTCTTTGCTCCTGCACCATTTGTCTTCCAAATTGCTTGCTGCACCTGCATGCTAGCTTTCAATGACTTGTGAGCAAGTAAATCCAAGTCCCTTTGGACTTTAACATCCTCTCATCAATAACCATTCAAAAAATGCTCTGCATCTCTTTTCCTCCTACTAAGTTGGATAACCTTGCACTTATCCACATTTTATTTAGCATCTACCCTGTCAGGTCCCCTAAGAATCTTATATATCTCAATAATGTCTTCTCTTTTTCTTTTAAGCTCCAATTAGTACAAGTCCAATCTACCCAGCCTCTCCTTTAAAAGAATCTGTCCATGCTTGGTATCAACCCAGTGAACTTTCTCTGGACTGCCACCAATGACAGTATATCCTTCCTTAGATAAATGGCCCAAAACCAGCCACAATATTCCAGCTGTGGCTTGTATGGTTTAGCGAAATCTCCCTGTTTTAATACTCTATTCCCTTTGAAATAAAGACCCAGACAATTTACTTTCCCTGCTATTGCCCTGCCAAACTTGGATGCTAGCTTTCTGGGTTTAATGGAAGAGGACCCTCAAATCCCTCTATGCTGCAGGTTTCTGCAGTGTCTCATTTTAAATAATATTCAGCTCCTCTATGTTTCATGCCAAAGTGCACATTATATTATATCTGCCACATTTTTGCCACTTATTTAACCAGTCAATGTCCCTCTGTGAACTCTACTTGTCAACTCACCACTTGCCTCTCCAATCTATTTTTGTGTCATCCACAAACTTGGCAACAGTATATTCACTTCCCTGATCAAAGTAATTAATATAAATTGCAAATAATTGTGGCCCTGGCACTGTTCCCTGTGGACCTCCAATAATTAGATTGCCATCCTGAAAATGGCACCTTTATCCCAACTTTCTATATTCTATTAGTTAGCTTCTTCTTTATCCAGGTGAATATAAGGGGGTGTTAATTCATAGTGGAGCCTTATGTGTGGTGCATTATCAAATGCCTTTTAGAAACCCAAATATATCACATTTCTATTGGTTCCTCTTTATCTATCCTGCTTGTTACCTCCTCAAATATTTCTAATAAATTTGTCAGGCATGATTTTCCTTTCATGAAACCATGTTGACTCTGCTGATTATGTATTAAAACAGAGAATGGTGGAGAAAAGTAGCAGATCTGGCAGTATTTTAGCATGTTGAGTCCAACGTCCAGACTGCCAAAGGCTTGTAACACTAAGTCTATTTCTCTCTCCACTGATATTGCCAGACCTGTTGAGTTTCTCAAGCATTATCTGGTTTATTTCAGATTTCCATCATCTGCTGTATTTTGGTTTTATCTACATGATTACATTCCATATTTCCAAATGCCCTGCCATTACATCCCTCATAATTGACTCTAACCTTTTCCCAATGACGGATATTAAGCTAACTGGCTTATAACAGCAATTTTGTCCCTCTTCCTTTTTTAAATAGAAATGTTACATTGGCAGTTTTCCAGTCTGGTTGGGCTTTTCTGGAAACTAGGGATCCTTGGAAGATTGCTATCAGTGTATCACTATTTTGGAGAAATCCACACCTAGGGGCACAGCCTAAGAATAAGGAGTAAGCCATTCAGGACTGAGACAAGGAAAAATGTCTTCACTCAGAGACTTGTGAACCTGTGGATTTCTCTCCCACTGTTGGGGCCAGTTCATTACATATATTCAAGAGGGAGCTGGACGTGGCCTTGTGGCTAAAGGGATCAAGGGGAATGGAGAGAAAGCCGGCAGGGGATACTGAGGTTACATGATCAACCATGATTATATTGAATGGTGGTGCAGGCTCGAAGGGCCAAATAACTACTCCTGTTCCTGTTTTCTATGTTTCTTTCTATCTCTGTAGCTACTTCCTTTACAATCCCAGAATGCAATTTATCTGAATGCTAACAGAGGATAGACGTCCCAGTTTACTAAGCCCAGGGCAAAGCCATGCCTTGGGGAGTTTTAAATACTTGTGTCGCTATCAAAGTTAACCTGCCCAAGTCTTGGATTAAATCAGTACTGTGTATTAGAGTCATAGAGATATACAGCATGGAAACAGACCCTGTGGTCCAACTCGCCCATGATGACCAGATATTCTAAATAAATCCGGTACCATTGGCTAGCATTTAGCCCAACTCCCTCTAAAGCCTTCCTATTCACATACCTATCCTGATGCCTTTTAAGTGTCGTAATTGTATCAGCCTGCACTACTTCCTCTGGCAGCTCGTTCCGTACACGCACCACTCTCTGCGAGAAAAAGTTGCCCCTTAGTGTCTTTTTAAATCTTTATCCTCTCACTTTAAATCTATGCCCTCTAGTTTTGGAATCCACCACCCCAGGGAAAAGACTTTGTCTATTCACCCTATCCAGACCCCTCATGATTTTATAATCCTCCGTAAGGTCACCCCTCCAGGGATGCTCCAGGGAAAATAGCCCCAGCCTACTCAGCCTCTCTCTATAGCTCAAACCCTCCAATCTGGCAACATTCATGTAAACCTTTTCTGAATCCTTTCAAGTTTCACAAAATCCCTATTGGTTACAGATTCAACAGTAACTTTAAAAGAAAATTAGAAACATGAAAAGAAGAAAGAAGGGTAGTGATGATTTTGATAGATTTTCTTTCCTTGTCTTAGCTACAACCACTTGGGCACAGCATTTGCAGGGGTGACCTCAATTCTTCCAGGTGTCATCGTTAATTTGGAAGGTAGGAATGATTCTCTGTCAGGAATCTAGTCTATCACAAAGGAACATCTCAGCCTGAAAGTTGATCATTTTAAAAGTACTTTGTATTATGACAACTTGTCTCCAATCCAGGTCCCAAAAAAAACAGAAACAACTCACATAGTTGGGTACAGTCATAGTCTAGGGAAGAAGGCTTTGTTGGGTATTTATGGGTACCGTAGAGATAGACAGCAAAACATGAGTTGGGTAAGTTCGGTCAAGGGTACACATTTTGACTTTTTGGCCTTCTATTAGTTTTGGAACCTAATTAACAACAACACCAACTTACATTAATATTGTGCTTTGAACATAGGAAAACATTCCAAGGCCCTCACTCAGTAAAACATTGGATGCTGCGACACATAAACATCTATCAGGGGAGGCAATCAAAAGCTTGGTCAAAGAACAAAACCGTGATTGCATATTCAAGAAGTTTAATACCTGGTTTACCTGGGTCTTAAAGAGATGGACCTGATGTATATGGCCAGTTACCTGTGTGAATTAGGACCAGGCTGTCTATTGTTAAATTGGTCAATGTTGGGCCATCCTTTTAAAACCAATTGATACCCTTTGCAGTTTCAAAATAACCATAAAACAGTGAGCTATTAATTTTTAGATTAAAATTTAGCATTGCTAATCCATGTCTTTGTGTCCTTTTCTACTGGAACATATTGTCACAGCCATGCCTAATTTTAAGACAGGTCTATCAAGGACTGAAGCAGATTATATTTGGAAATTAATTCACACAGTGTGGCAGGATGACGTGTCTAGCTAGCTGAAAATTGTATGTGTGATTTTTGAAAGTTTAAAAGCATTACTTGAATGTAGAGAGCAACATTCTGATCAATTAACTATCTTCTGACTGTCAGCATGCACTAAAATGTAAATAGTTCTGCAAAAATATTTGAAGCGAGGCTCCTTCAATTAATTTGATAATCTAATTCAGTAGATTAGAATCAGTTGGTTTGGGCATGGTTTGGGCTATAGTACCTGACTGTCTTCCAATTTTCTGTGGTTATGTCCATGGGTATACATCAGGAGGTGGCATGTGCTGTCCACTGGTATAATAGAGGCCGTCAGAGACCAGTGGACACGGCAGGATCTAGGGGTTGTCATCACCGTGGACAATGTTATTTTGATTTG
This sequence comes from Ginglymostoma cirratum, assembly GCA_024137785.1. Classification (NCBI taxonomy): domain Eukaryota; kingdom Metazoa; phylum Chordata; class Chondrichthyes; order Orectolobiformes; family Ginglymostomatidae; genus Ginglymostoma; species Ginglymostoma cirratum. The sequence continues at coordinate 4,464,834 of JAHRHZ010000027.1, forward strand.
GTAAGTTTCTGTGAACCATGAGTTGCTTCCATTTTTTCTCACCGGGGGCTGTTTAACCCATTAAAGTTTGTTGATTCAAGAGTAGAATGGGATGATTGTCAAAGTATTTAGTTAATGAGTTGTTTGAGCTCCTCCATTAATAGTTGTTTAATCTGTAAGATTGGAGTTACAGTCACAACAAATCAATTATGATCTTCACGAGTGGTGGAGAAGGTTTGAGGAGCCTCTCCATTGTATCTCAATAGCTTCCAACTTTAAATCACCCTGGATAAACAATAGAAGCTTGAAGGGTGAAATGGCCTTTACCTCCAACTAGTTCTTCTACCTCGGGTTAAAACAAATGATGTTAATGTGAGTCAAGTGAATTAACGTACAAATGCCCATGTCTACCCTTAACTGAATATTGTTAAATGATTAGCCGTGATCATATGAATGGTGGAGCAGGCTTGAAGGGCTCAGTGGCCTGCTGTTGTTCCTTGTTTATACATTTGTATGAGTTTGGAAAGAAAATTACTAATCTTTGAGATGTGAGCATCACTGGCAATTGCCCATCTTTTGTTAGTCTGGGATAACAAGGTGTAGAGCTGGATGAACACAGCAGGCCAGGCAGCATCAGGGGAGCAAGAAAGCTGACGTTTCTGGTCTGGACCCTTCTTCAGTAATGGGGGAGGGGAAGGGGACTCAAATAAATAGAGTGAGGGGGAGGCGACAATATAAGGTGGATAGAGATCCACTGAAGTCCTGACCTACTGGTGGTATGTTGGTACAATTGAGTGTGAGTGAAGAGACCGGTGATACCTTTAGTGTTCTAACACTAAACTTTTAAAAAGTTTGTCACGCATGTAGAATGTGGGTAAATCTGCTGAGATTGTGCATTAGGTCTGATTGGGTTAAAACCTAAATGAGAATTAGGGCAAGTCCAGCTCAGAGATTTCACAAGTTGCTCAGGCAGGCACTAGTGCTTTCCAAGGTATCCATTCATTCTGGTTCAGCAGACATTGGCTACCCTCCAATAGCTCATCCCAGTGACATTCTTCAAGTGGTAACAGTCAGCTTTGAATTAAAAGCTCATAGGTTTAAGTGCTATACTCCAGGACTTGGGCACAAACTTAAGCTCTTGTTCCAGTGGAGTGTCATATTGTTTGCGGTTCTGTTTTTTCAGATCCAACATTATCGCAAGATCCTGTCTACTTGCACAAGAAGAGACCACTGCATGATCATATTTTTTTAAAACCTTCATGTCCACTGAATGATCCAAATGTGCTCCATGGCCAAATAATTAGCTTTTGAAGCATCCACCTGCAAGGTCTCACAGCAATGAAGTAAACAATTCACCTGTTTTGATGATGGTAATTGATAAATATTACCTGGTATACAAGGATAACATTCTAACTCTTCAAATATTGTCACATGATCTTCATAGAATCCCTACAGTGTGGAAACAGGCCCTTCAGCCCAACAAGTCTACACTGACCCTCACAGCATCCCACCCAGACCCAACCCTGCGTAACCCACCAAATCTACACATCCCTGGACACTACGGGCAATTTAACATGGCCAATCCACCTAGCCTGCTCATCTTTGGGCTGTAGGAGGAAACCAGAGCACCTGGAGGAAACCCACGCAGACACAGAGAGAATGTGCAAACTCCACACAGACAGTTGCCCGAGGCTGGAATCAAACCCAGGGCCCGGGTGCTGTGAGGCAGCAGTGCTAACCACTGTGCCACTGTGCTACCGTGCCGCCCCTTTGGTTAGATTTCACTCCTGTTTCCCCAGCCCCTCAGGATGGTGTGTGTCTTCAATAGGTACTTGGTGGTGTTCCCATGCACCTGATACCCTTGTCCTTTCAGGTGGTAGAGTTTGAGGGCTTGGAAGCTGATGTCAAAAGATGTTTGGTGAGATAGTGTAATGCAATTTGGAGACAGTGCTGTCACAGAGAGTTAGTGGTGCAGGGAGTGAATGCTTACAGTGGTGGATGGGAGCTGATTAAGGGGGAAGGGTAATGGAAAGATTTAGACAAGGAATTCTGGAGCTTAGCACCTAGAAACTGACAGCATGATCATTAACGATGAGGCAAAGAGCAGAGATTGATGTTGCTCTGAAGTGAAAGCAGAAAACGTTAAGAATACGCAATCAGCATCTGAAAAGAGAAAAAGCAGGTGTGTGTTTCAAAGTAGAGACACTACATCAACTTGCATTGGCTTTCCATGCTGGAGATCAAAGGCATTCTGTGGGCCTGTTCTCTTGTCTAACAGGTGTTTAGAAGATGCAAAAATATTTCTTGCAAATTGATTCAACTAACAGCTCGGCAAAGTGCCTTTTCTTTACCTTTATTGAGAACAGCTCTGACTGTTTGATCTGGCGCCTTTTGAACAAATGAAAGCTCTGTCTCTCACTGTCTCACACTCTCTCCCACTGACCATCAAACCCATGACAACCGGTATTTCCTCAGGCTTTGTGCTGCATTCAACACAAAGCTGGGAAAATAATAACCGATGAGGAAATGAATCAGGAAATCTATAAATATTACCATGAAAACCCACATCCCAAGAAGCCAAAGACTTCAAGTGTTTTGCATAGCTATCACAGTATTTTGATGGTCAACTAGACTCTCCATATGAACAAGTAAACCCATTTGGTTCAGTAATGTCCTTTGCAGAAGGTAATCTGTAGTCCTAACCCCGTCTAGCCTCCATGTGACTGTAGCAATGTGCTTGACTCAGAACTGTCCTCTGAAGTGATCAAAGAATCACTTGGTCAAAGGGTGATTTGTAGAATCATAAAATCCCTACAGTGTGGTAGCAGGCCATTCAGCCCCCTACCCTATTCCTTTAACTCTGCATTTCTCATGGTTAATCCACCTAATGAATACATCCCTGGACACTATGGGCAATCCACCCTAACCTGCACACCTTTGGACTGTGGGAGGAAACTGGAGCACCCAGGGGAAACCCACACAGACACAGGGAGAATGTGCAAACTCCACACAGACAGTCACCTAAGGGTGAAATTGAACCCAGGTCCCTAGTGCTGTGAGGCAGCAGTGCTAACCACTGAGCCACTGTGACACCCCCAGTCAGGGATGGCCCCTCATCCCATGAAAGAATAAGGAAAGGTATGTATATTATGTCATTGCCTTTCTTCAGCCAGACTGCATTTTTTTAAGTACGTGTAATTTCTCATTTTTGGATTGTCACTGACACCGGCTGTGTCTTTCATCAATATGGTTAAGAATGTAGGAATCTACAATTGAGCTACTCTTTAGGAAAACACCATAAACTCTCACGTGAAGCACCGCACATCATTATAGTTCTTATGTAAATGTAAGTTGTTGTTTCTGATAATCACTGAACATGCCAGTATAAGAGAGAACTGCAGATTTGATCAGTGGCAGGAACAGTGCTGGTGTCTGCTTCAATCATAGTGTACATACCTACTGCTGTGAAAAGCTCTTGTGGCACCACAGTAGCATCTCTACCTCTGGGCTTGAAGAACTGGGTTTAGCAGTAGGTGGCGCATGTGGAATGTGCTGCCAGAAGTGGTGGTGGAATCAGATACTTTAGAGACTTCTAAGTGACTCTTAGATAGTAAAATGTAGGGTATACAGGGTAGATGGATCTTAGTAGGATAATAGGCCGGCACAACATTGTGGGCCAAAGGGCCTGTACTGTGCTGTACTGTTCTATGTTCTATATTCTATTCTGCCTCCATCAGACATGGGTCATAAAGTGTCTGAACAGTTTGACTAGAAATATCTATCCACTACCTTGATGCATAATTTAGCTTAAATAATGGAACAAGATGGTGTGTTTTTTTCGCATGCTGCCAGGTGTCCTGGTTTATAAATGTGTGTGCATAGTGAGATTTACAGCACAGAAGGAGGTCATTCAGCCCATTATGCCCATACAGGCAGTAACAAATAATCCAGTCCAATTAAACCTCCCAGCTCTTTTTTAGTAGCCCTTTAGATTATGGCAAGTGGTGCACATATCCAGTGTTTTTTTTAAACTGTGATGACAATCTCAAACACTATCATCTTTCAGGCAATGATTTCCAATCCCCCACTGTCTACTTGATGGAGAATAGTAAATTATCAACTTTCCACTATTTTGTGTGTCTGTGTCAGACAGCATAACTGATTAGAGAGAGATATTTTACTTAACTGTAAGATCATAAGACATAGGAGCAGAAATAAGCCATTCAGCCCATTGACTTTTCCATTCAATTGCAGATTTGATAATCCGCAACTGTCCTTTTCTGCCTTATCCCTATATTTCAGATTCCCTTACAGATTAACAATCTGTCTCAGCTTTGAATATATTCAATGATCCAGCCTCTACAGCCCTTTGTGGTAATGAATTCCATAGATTCACTACCCTCTGAGAGAAGAAATTCCTCCTCATTTCTATCTTAAGTGGGCCACACCTTCTTCGGAGATTATGCCCTCTGGTGTTCAATGCTCCCACAAAAGGAAACAACTTCTCTGTATCTACGTTGTCAAGTCCTCTAAGAATCTTATATGGTTTAATAAGGTTGCCTGTCATTCTTCGAAACTCCAGGTCCAACCTACTCAACTCCATATCTGGGATCAACCTCGTGAACCTTCTCTGGACAGCCTCGACTGCCAGTACATCTTCCCTTAGATAAGGGGACCAAAAACTGCATTCTAGCTGGGGAGTGATGAGTACATTTTTGTGATTTTTGTGACTCATGCATGAAGACACCTAAATCCTTTTGTGCTGCTTCTTTTTGCAAACTTTCCCCATTTAAATAAGCGCATAATCTCACACTTTCTCGCATTATATTTCATGTGCCAAGTTTTTGTCCACTTGCTTACCCTATTTATATCTCCTGGCAGACTCTTTGTGTCATCGTCACGAATAGCCTATCTTTGTGTCATCTACAAACCTGGTGATAGTACATTCACTTCCTCATCAAATTCATAGTAAATAATTATGGCCCCAGCAACGATCTCTGTGGTACTCCACCAGTTCTGTGTTGCCATCCTGAAAATGTTCCCCTTCTGCCAAATCCCTTACTTCTATTAGAGAGCCAATCTTTGCCCATGCTAATATGTTGCCCCAAACACCATGGGCTCTTGTCTTATTCATTGACCTTATGTGTGGTACCTTATCAAACATGTTTAGAAATCCAAATATATTACTTCTATACTTTCTCCTTTATCTATCCTGCTCATTACCTCCTTAAAGAATCCTAACAAATTTGTCAAGTATGATTTCCACTTTGTGAGGTCATGTTGTCTCTGCTTGATAATATGTTTTGACTTTCTGTTTTGGTCAACCTTTGTTGCTTGCCAATAACTTGGCCAAATTGTTTATTTTTTTTCTTTCCTCTCTGATACAATCCTAAATTTCCTTGGTTAACCACCCTTGATTTATCCTCTTCCTATAATCCTTCTTCATCACCGGGATATATCTATGCTGTGACCCATGAACTTTTTTCTTAAATGTAAGCCATTGTCATCACCCAAATTTTCTGCTTAACTTTTTACTTAGTCCACTCCAGCCAACTGTGCCCTCATTCTTTTGTAATTATCCTTATTTAAATCTACCTCTTGTTTCCTCCTCAGGTTTCTCACTCTTAAACTGAATGCAAAATTCTATCTTGTTATGATCACTGTTTCCTATGGGATCTTTTACATTGAGATAATTTATTAAACCTGCCTGATTACAGACTACATACCAGATCTAAAACAGCCTGTTCTTTGGTTGAATCCAAAACATATTATTCCAAGTAATGGTCCTGAATATAATCTTTGAGTTCTTCCTCATGGCAATCTGATCGAAGTCTCCCAGGTATTAACAAGAAAAGACAAGGTAGATTTGCCTGTGGAATTCATTGCCACGGAGCGCAGTGGAGGCCAGGACGTTGAATGTCTTCAAGGCAGAGATTGATAAATTCTTGATCTCGCAAGGAATCAAGGTCTACGGGGAGAGTACGGGTAAATGGAGTTGAAATGCCCATCAGCCATGATTAAATGGCAGAGTGGACTCAATGGGCCGAATGGCCTTACTTCCACTCCTATGTCTTATGGTCTTATGGTCTTATAAAGATAAACTATTTCCACTGGTTGGGGATTCTCAAATAGAGGCACAGTCTGAGAATGAAGGCCAGACCATTCAAGTGAGATGTTAGCAAGCACTTCTACAGAAAAAGGGCGGTAGATATTTGGAACTCTTTTCCAAAAATGGCAGTGATTGCTGGACCAGTTATTAATTTTAATTCTGAGATAGATAAATTTTTGTTAAACAAAGGTATTGAGAGCTATGGGGCAAAAACAGGTGTATGGAATTACGCCACAGGTCAGCCATGATTTCATTGAAGTGGAACAGCCTCAAGGAGCTGAATGGCCTACTCCTGTTCCCACGTTACTTCTGCCATTTGGATTTTCCCAATCAACTTAAAGGTTAAAATCATGTGCGATTAATGCAAATGACTTTTTTTTACATCCCCTCACTACCTTTTGATTGGTTCTCTGTCCTACAGAACTGCCAGTGTTAGGGTCCCTGTAGACTACTCCTCCCCGTGTCATCTTCTTCTTGCTGTCTCTTATCTTCACCCATACAGATTCTACATCATTCAATCCAAAAACGCCTCTTGCTGTAATTAATGAAGCTGTCTCAGCCCCTTTATCTTCCTGCCTTTCCAATTGAAAAGTTACATACCCCTGAATAATATTTAGTTTCCAGCTTTGATTTCCTTGTCACCATGTCTGTAACAACTGTAAGATTATACCCAAAAACTGTATTGGTGCAGTTAATTCATTTATTATATTTAAAAATACTACATATATTTAAGTAAAGTGCCATTAATTTTGCCATTTTACTGTCTTTTTCCCTCTTTGACCCTGTTTGCCGCTTTTTTTTCATTTTAGTACATTCTGCCCCTTCCTATCCAACACTAGGTATCATTGTCCAAAAAGCTGCACTGCAGTGGTCTCGCATCTTTTTGTTTTGTTTGCCTGAGCATCTCCTCTCAGGCATCCTGCCCCACCTATTTAGTTTAAACCCTCTTCTACGGCCCTGGCTGTTTGATTTGCCTCAACACTGGTCACAGCACAGTTAAAGTGATGTCCATCCCACCAGAACAGCTTCCTTCTCCCACGATACCGGCGGCAGTGCCCCATGAACTGATATCCATTCCACCCACACTAATCTTTCAAGCACATATTTGACTCATTGATTTTATTTAACCCCCCTCCACCCCACCATGCTAGCGTACCCGTGGCTCAGGTAGTGATCCCAGGATTATTACACTGGAAGTTCTGCTTTCTAGTTTAGTTCTAGCTGTTCAAAGTCTTCAGCAGAACATCCTTTTCCGTCCTATTGATGACTGGATCTCTCCCTCCTGCTTCCAAGTGCATCTCCAGCCCGAGGGAGATGTCCTTAACCCCGGCACTGGCCAGGCAACATAGTCTTTGGGCCTCCCACTCACACACACACAGAACAGTATCTAATCCCTAATTATACTGTTCCTGTAAATTGGCATTGTTATCCTTCCTGCTGTCCTTACTCACATCCAGATAACTTGAAAGAACGTGTTAACTGTTGGACAATTGCAGAGGCTGATATAGTGTGAGAGCTCCCCACCACCCTCTCAGGCAGCATGCTCCATATTTCTACCACCCTCTGGATGAAAACCTTTTTTCTTAGATCTTCTATAAACCACTTACTCTTCATTTTAGACTTATACCTCTGGTCTTAGACACATTAATTCTTAACATCTTCCCTGTCTATGCCTCTCATAATTTTGTATACCTGAATCAGATTCTCCCTCAGCGTCATCTGTTTCAGGGAAGACGAACCCGGCCTATCCAGTTTCTCTTCATCATTGAGACGTTCTATCTCAGGCAACAACCTGGCGAATTAATTAAAAAAATACAATTATTAATTACTTTATTCACCATGCTATTTACATTTGAAGAAATCTCCATCTTTAGACTGTATCATTTTTTTAAACACTAGTATCAATCTTAGAGCCAACAAGCTATTTTTAAGATAAAGAGAAAAAGATGTGGAGACCTAAACACAAACTGAAGACCTTACTTTTACCTTAAAGACTAGAAATACTCACAGATCTGTTCACCAATTAGTAGTTTTGTTTAAGGGAAAGCAACAAATGCCTCCTCCTTCCTTCCTCTCCTCAACTCCTTGAGATGCTCAAATCCAGCACCTGACTATATTTCACACTCTCAAGAGCTAAGTCACACTAAGTTGGCTACTTATATACACTCCCAACATAACAGGTCTGTCTGAAATATTTAATGAGGAACCAGTTTCAGTTGGTTCTTAATCAAACTGCTTTTTCACTAGAACCCTTGAGAAAATCCTGCATAAAGCTGGTAACTACAAAATTGGTAGCTGCGTTCCCTGCATTACAACAATGATCATATTTATGTGGATGTTAGATTACGTAGGTGTTAGATTACGTAGATGTTAGATTAAAGTTGATTACAAACTACAAACTAAAAATTAGGTTTGTGTAAATGAAAGATTTAGACTTTCTTACTCAACAAATGTGCATAATCAGTCCACTCTATCCCATCTCCATAATCTCCAGCAACCCTACATCCTGCCCCGAGACAGTAGCCTTTTTCCACAGCATTCATGGTTTTGACTTCACATTCTAGAATTCTTGCCCTAAACTTTTCCACCTCCCTCTCATAAGTTAAACCCACTTCAGTCCTCCAAAGACTTGTCTGTTTCTTTTGTTCTGTATCTGTTTATCCTTGCACATTTCTGAAGCACCTTGGGGTTGTTGTCTACATTAAATGTTACTCTTAGGCAGCATGGTCCCTTTAAATATGTCAGGATGAGATAATTCCTTCACCTCTCTTTGAAGTAGCTTTGCTTTTTCTATTTTGTGAACAAATGTTGTGATTGTGTTGATCTCTGAGGCAGTGTTAAACTGTGCAGAGATCACATGCTAATGATCTGACACTTGGGCTATGAAAGCACATAATTGTGAATTTAAACCTTGTCACAGTTGCTGTGATCTGGAAAGTTACTGATTTATTCTTGCTGTCCTTTTAAGTGACACCCTCTTATTTTAAACAAAAATCTCCCCGATTGAAGAAAGAATGACTGACATTCGTGCAGCACCCGTCATGACGTCAGAATGCACCAATATGCTTTATAACTAAAAACATGCTCTTTAGAAATATGGTCATTGTTGTAATGCAGGGAACACAGCTACCAATTTGCATTCGGCAAATTCCAATAAAGTCACCAAGTGATAATGACCAGACAATCTATTTTCCTGATGCTAGTTGAGGGGTCAATGTTGGTCCAAGAAGCTGGGAATATTTCCCTTGCTGTTCTGTGAATAAACTTTGGGTTATTTTGAACCCACCTGACAAACGAATGGTTTGAAATCTTATTTGAAAGATGGCACCTGTGACAAAGCAGCATTTCTTCATTGCTAACTTGGAGTGTCAGCCTAGATTATGGGCTCACATCTCTGGAGTCGGACTTGAAATCATGATCTTCTGACTTTGAAGTGAGAGTGCTATCCAGTGATCTTAGGCTTATGTTTTGTAACAAAAGTATTTGAATCATTGGCCTCCGTTCACTCAACACTTCAGCTTCTATCCATGGAGTTTATACCCCTTAAAAACTGAAAGAACTGTGAATGCTGTAAATCAGAAACTGAAACAGAAATTGCTGGAAAAGCTCAGCAGTTATGGGCAGCATCTGTGGAGACAAATCAAAGTTAATGTTTCAGGTCGAGTAATTCTTCCTCAGAACTGGGATATACCCCTTGTCTTGTTTAATCCCAAAACACATTGCCTCACAAATCATCCATATTGAACTGCATCTGCCACCTCTCTGCCAATTTCATGAGCCTGTTTACATCCATGCAGTGTTGTTTGAGAGGTTACCGATCTCTAGTCTCTTTGACTTTTGAATGCAGTGAATCTCTCATAATTGGGACCTGAATTTAATCCAGTCATGATTACAGGGGCAAGCACTAAGGGAATGGGATGACCTTCACCCATTCCTTCATTTTCCCTTCCCTTTTAGAAATCTTCTGCTTTTGTACAATTCAGTTGTTACTAAAATCTATTGCAGAATACGGTTGTGTTTTCACCTGAGATTTTCAGAAACCTCCATACCTATATGGATTTGAAATAATTTAATATGCAAATCAATTTTATGGGCATGAAGTTTCATTGTAGGCGATGGGGCACCGTTTCTTCAGTTCTCACAACACCACTTCTTTGTTCCAGCTGCATCACGTGGAATTAAAATAAGTGAAATGAAGAAGTTTAAGCGCCGCTTCTCTCTGTCAGCTCATCGGACAGAAACTATTGAAGAGTCACTCGCGGAGTTTCAGGAACAAATCACCAACCAGATAAAGAACAAGAGGAATGATGGTGAGTGGCTGAGAATCTTGTTGGACTGACCTCCCAGTGCAAAATGAAATTACTGGCACTGACCTGTGAGTATGTACTGTTAGATTATCGACCGGCTGGTCAGTATACTGTTAGATTATCGACCGGCTGGTCAGTATACTGTTAGATAACTAACTCACCAGCCAGTATACAGTTGGATTACTGACTGACTAGTCAATATACTGTTACATTACTAATCGATCAGTTAGGATATTAATACATTACTAACTGACTGGAAAGTATACTACCGGAGTACGGGCTGACCAATCAGTAACCTAAAGATTACAGACTGATTGGTTAGATTATAGACCGACTCTTCTGTAACCTGGAGTTTACAGACTGACTAATCAATGTCTTTTTAGATTGCAGACTGACTGGTCAGTATCCTGTAAAATTACAGGCTAGTAAGACTTGATCATTCACTGAAGTTCCTTTTCCAGTCAGTGGAGCTACTAAATAGGTGAAACATTGGAAGTGGGATATTTGCATTTAAGGGCTGGGGAGCTTGAGTATGTCTTTGGTAAGACATCAGCTTGAATTGAATTCCTTGACACTGATATTAGCTTGCATTTGTTTCAGGAGGTATATGATCCATGATGGTCTGAGACCTATTCTTCTGCTGAGCTTGGCTAGCTAGTCACATCAGGGTAACTAGAAATCCCTTCATTCACTCGTAGTGAATCTTTGGAATTCTCTACCCAAGAAGACTGAGTACTCTGTCATTGACCATATTGAAGACTGATTATTGGGCACTAAGTAAATTAAGGCTAAGGGGATAGTACAGGAGAGTGGACCTGATGTAGAAGGTTGGTAACAATCTTATGGAATGGTGCAACTGACTTGAGAGGTCATAATGTATCACCCTGCTCCTATTTATTTTTAGGGCTTTCATTGGTGAGGACAATAAGGCAAAATCCCCGTTGGAAGCCGTTTGTATACCAGGGCAGGCAGTATCAAACTTGTCAGCTTGATAACTCACTGGCTAGCTCATGCCCCTGATTGAAACTCAGACAAGAGAAATGTTTGGAATATCTTCAGGAGAGAGCATCTCAGCACCTGCGTAACCAGAGCTCAACACAATCAGAGGAGGCCAGTCTGCCCCTTGGGCTTGCTTGACCATTCAGTGATAACATTGACTGTGCTGCACATCAACTCCAATCAGCCTTCTTTTCACCATACTCTTTGATGGTCTCACGCATCAAAAATCTACCTATCTCAGTCTTCAAAGCTCACAAGCTTTTGAGACAGAGTTTGCCAGACTACCACTGTCTTTTGTGTGGGAGGGAAACAAAACTCTTGAACTTGAGCCTAAAAAGCCTGTATCTCATTTTAAGATGATGTTATGAAGTCAGAGAGAAGAGGCAAAATGAGCTGATCTAAAGGGATACAACAGACTCATTTATGTTTTTACTGTACCAGATCATATCTAATAAACACAGACATATATCATTGATGTGGCTGCATTCTTGCAACTGCATTCACAACACAATTTTTTTATTTGCTTCAGAGATAAAAGGTACTGCAGATGCTGGAGAATCCGAGATAACAAGCATGGGGCTGGATGAACACAGCAGGTCAAGCAGCATCATAGGAGCAGGAAAACTTGACGTTTCGGGCCTAAACCCTTATTTTCT
>JAHRHZ010000027.1:4477283-4513459 GCA_024137785.1 Ginglymostoma cirratum
ATGATTTTCTGATGAAGGGTTTAGGCCCGAAACGTCAAGTTTTCCTGCTCCTATGATGCTGCTTGACCTGCTGTGTTCATCCAGCCCCATGCTTGTTATCTCTTTTTTATTTGCTTGTCACTTTTCCAACTGCTGCCTGGCAAAAGTCTTCTTTAGCAACCCCATCCCCCGATTATTCACTTGCTGTTCCTGAGATTCATCCTCACAACAGCTTTTACCATAGCGTCAATCTTCATGTGATTTCACCAAAAATAATTAAAGTATCAAAACTGAGGCAATCACATTAAGCCTTAGGGAAGCAAAAAATTAACAGAGAAGAATTAATGAAACACAGGTAATGAGGCATAAACTCAAGGTTCTTGCAGAGCTCGTCATTACTAATCCCCCTGCTTCAGTTTTATGCAGCATCATTTTGACATTATCTAGAGTCTATAGGTTGAATCTTCTGCACATAAATGATCTCATGACCACAATAAAAGGAGAAGAACAAGGAAGGTCTCCATGGTATCCCAACTAATATTTATCTTTCATCCGATATCATTGAAACAGATTATCTGGTCCTTATCTTGTTGCTGTTTGCAAGAGTTTGCTGTGTGAAAGTTAAGTTCCCACGCTTCCTACATTACAGTTGTAGTTACATGTCAGAAGATAATTCAGGCATTGTAAAGTGATTTTGGATGTTCTGAGTTTGTAAAATACACTATTATAAATTAATGCCCTTCTTTCAATATGTCATTCTGATGTTCTTTCTTCAAACGTGTTGAAAATGCTCTGTCGGCATGGTGCAACATAGACAGATTGTAAGTGCTTCAGATACTTCCAGCAATAAAATGTCAGTATTAGTCCAACCACAAACCTTATCCTGCTGGCATGCTGTGAAATTTGCATGCACTTGCTGCTTTCTCTGGTAACTGCAATGTTAAACATTGAATGTCTAAATCCAACATTACCTTAAATCACAGCTTCACAGAGTTGATGTGGTGCAGAAGGAGACTATTTGGCCCATCCTGTTCGCACTGATTCTCATTATGATTTAGTCTCATTCTCCTGCCTTTTACCTAGACACCCACATTTCATTCCTATCTCAATAATCATCTAATGCCCTCTGGAATGTCTCAAACAAACTTAGCTCCACCGCACATCCAGGCAGTACGTTCCAAATCCAAAAACCTGCTATGTGAAAAAGTGTTTTTCTCACTGTACATTTACTTCTTTTGCCAATCTCTTTAAATCTAGTTGCAGCTTTTATTAAAGATCACATGTTATTGAACACTCATAACCTCACACTACCACTTTCACAAAAGAATGACATTATACTTTTATTACTGTTCTCCTCCCTGCCTTCTCCCATGGCATGCATCCCTCATGATGTGCCAAAATTTACAAAGTCATTTTGGTAATGTATGGAAAAGTATCTAGTGCTTTTCATTTATGGTTGTACTGAATTATCCACTTATTATACATCACTCTTAATGTTTCTTGTTGTTGAACTCATTTTAGAGAGAACTTAAGCCCTAACTTGTAAAGGCAGATAATTCAATATTATCCATTTTGTAACAATGCAGATAACATTAACAACACAGTGCTATGAATCTAGCAATTCCATAACATAAGGCCTCTCATTGCCAGTATATGTTTGCATTCTGCTGCACACTTAATCCCCTAATATGGTTTTATCTTGCAATGAATACAACCACATGAGCACAATAGGAATCCCTCACACTTTGGTGAGTGAAGTCACCAACTCCCAGCTGCTTGGCAGTGGGTTTCCAGCAGCTTGTGAGTCCCAGACGGTGGAGACAGAGGGTGGTGGTGGAGGATTGTTTTTCAGACTGGAGGCCTGTGACCAGCAGTGTGCAGCAAGGATCAATGCTGGGTTCACTGCTTTTTGTCATTTATATAAATGATTTGGACGTGAATATGGGAGGCATGGTTAGTAAGTTTGCAGGAGACACTAAAATTGGTGTGTAGTGGATAGTGAAGAAGGTTATTTCAGTGTACAACGGGACCTAGATCAGACTTTGGGCAAGTTGGGCCAAAGGGCCTATTTCCATGCTGTAGATGGGCCAATACATAAATGTGAGGTGCTGCATTTTGGTAGGGTAAATCATGGCAGGACTTACACTCTCAATGATAGGGTCCTGGGAATTTTTGCTGAGCAATGAGACCTTTGGCTTGCAGGTTCATAGTTCTCTGAAGGTGGAGTCACAGGTGGACAAGATAGTGAAGAAGGTGTTTGGTGTACTCGCTTTTATGGTCAGTGTATTGAGTACAGGAATTAGGATGTCATGTTGCAACTTTACAGGACATTGGTTAGGCCACTTGTGGAATTCTGTGTTCAGTTCTGGACTCCCTGCTATAGGGAAGATGTTGTTTAACTTGAAAAGGTTCAGAAAATATTTACAAAGATATTGCCAGGGTTGGAGGGTTTGAGCTCTATGGAAAGGATGAATAGGCTGGGGCTATTTTTCCTGGAGCATGGGAGGCTGAGGGGTGACCTCATAGAGGTTGTAAAATCATGATAGGCATGGATAGAGTGAATATTTAAGGTCTTTTCCGCAGGGTAGGAGAGTCCAAAGCTAGAGGGCATAGGTTGAATGTAAAAGGGACTTAAGAGGCAACTTTTTCATGCAGAGGGTGGCGTGTGTATGGAATGTGCTGCCAGAGGAAGTGGGGGAGGCTTGTAAATTACAGCATTTAAAAGGGACCTGGATGGGTACATGAATAGGAAGGGTTTAGAGGGATATGGGCCAAATGCTGGCAAATTGGACTAGATTAGTTTAGGATATCTCGTTGGCATGGAGATTTGGACTGAAGGATTTGTTTCTATGCTGTACATCTCTATGACTCTATGAATCTAAAGTTCAACTTCTACCACTTACGCTATATCAGGGACAACCTGCATTGAACAGTGCAGCATCATTGAACATGCCCTCAAATTCACCCATTTTAGATCATTAACTATTAAATCCAGGGCATTCGTGGAAGCTCTTGATCCTCTCGGTCAGAAATTGCGAGTTATCTTTTAAATAACTTGTCTCCTTACTCCCCAAAACATTCCACCACCTACAAGGTACAAATCCAAAGTGTGATGTATTTTCCCTAGTGCATCGGAGGCTGAGGAGTGAGGTTATAGAAGTTTATAAAATCATGAGAGGCATGGATAGGTTAAATACACAAGGTCCTTTCCCCAGGATGGGAGTGTCTAAAACTAGAGGGCATAGGTTTAAGAGGAGAGGGGAAAGATTTAAAAGGGAACTGAGGGACAACTTTTTCATGCAGATGGTGGTTTGTGTGTATGGAATGAGCTGCCAGAGGAAGTTGTGGAGTCTGGTACAATTACAGCATTAAAAAGGCATCTGGATGGGTTATATGAATGGGAAGGGTTTAGAGGGATAGAGACCAACTGCTGGCAAATGGGGCAGGGTCAGTTTTGGATATCTTGTTGACATGGACGAGTTGGGCCAAAGTGTTTGTTTCCATGCTGTATATGTCTATGACTCTAAGTCACAGATTGTCATCTTGATGATAATGATCTAATAGTCAATCACTTGTCAGGGACGGATTAACTCTGTAAGTTAGTTAATGTGAAACAGTAGACTGCATTGCGGGTTAGGAAACTGATGTTACAGCAAAACCATTGATTTCTATGGATGTAGCTTGTAAATGCAAAGTAGATTAACTGCTGGATAGAGTCAAAACATTGTCTGGACACAGTATGGGAATCCTTAAAGGAGAGCTCTCTATAGGGTGGCATGGTGGCTCAGTGGTTAACACTGCTGCCTCACAATGCCAGGGAACTGAGTTCAATTCCAGCCACCAGGTGACTTTGTGCGGAGTTTGCATGTCCTCCCTGTGCCTGTGTGGATTTCCACCAGCTGTTCAGGTTTCCTCCCATAATCCAGTGATGTGCGAGTTAGGTGGATTGGCCATGCTAAATTACCCATAGTGTTCAGGGATGTGCAGGTTAGGTGTGTTAGCCATGTGGAATGCAGGGTTACAGGATGGGGTGGGGAGATGGGTCTGGGTGGGATGCTGTTTGGAGGGCTGGGCTCATTGGGCCAAATGGCCTGTTTCCACACTGTAGGCATTCTAAAGAAAAGGCAACGTACACATACCATCCTGAGTAGGAACTATTGCAGTATTCCTTCCCTGTGACAGGGTCAAAATTAGGACAAAGTCAATATTTAACAGGCCGTCAGTGTATGTACACCACATGGAATGCAATGGGTCAAGAAGGATGCTGAAGATCAATTAGATATGGCCAATAAATGGTCCAGCTGGTGATACCAGCATTCTGAAAGAGTACAAAATTCTGTCAGTTCTCCTTTCACCTATTACCCCAGATACTTTTTTCCAAACTTGGCTTTATGTAACACTCCTTTTGATTCTCATCAGCTCTCTCGCTCTATTTGACCTAGGTGATGTGCTATCCTCTAGATTTTCACCTATCTTAGTCTATAATTCACAATTGTAAAAACACTTGTCCCAAAAACTGAATGGGTTAATGCTTTGTGCTTTGCATGGTATGAGTGTTAATCTTCAGGATCAAAGGGAGGTGGGCAGAAACAATACTGTTTGAATTCTAAAAGCTTTTTGGCAGCGTTTGTGTGCAGCTTCACATCCGTTTCCTTTGATATCCCAATCCTCATTATTTTGCTTGACAAAAATAAGCATCAAATAAACAGCAGCAAGATCATTAGAATAAATCGTGCATGCAGCCCGTGTGGCTGTTAGGTGACATTCATTTGCATTCACCTGTTAACTGTGGTTAGTGTCTTGAAAGGTTTGTGACTGGTAAGTGTTGCTACTGCACACCAAACCACCACCACCACCCCAGCCACCACCGCACCCCTCACCTCACCCAGTCAGCCCAGCCCTCTCATTGGCTGCAGGAACATTGAGTTTAAACGTCTCCTTCTCTCAGATTCCACCTCAATGTCTGCCTTTCATATGCGAGCCCCCAGGGTTTCCCGTTCATGCCTTTCATTTACCAATTTTGTTCCCTTTCTCCTCTCTAGCCCAAAGACATTGGCTCATTGGCCACAGCGCTCGATCTAATCCATGATCCTGCCCAGATCTCCTCCCACTTCATTGAATTGGCCGGAGAATCTTGCAATCTATTCACGAATAGACACTGTTGGCAGCTGAAGAACTATTCAATGAGATGGCCAATCACAAGGTTCTACCTGTATATTAACAAAAAAGCCATTGACTAGGTGATTCTAATGTTAGGTCAAGTGACCTTTCACCTGATCAATTACAGTTGCAGTCAGAAAATATTCATCCAACACATATACCATCCAATACTGACCTGGCTTTGAACTGACTGTTCAAATGCAAACCAGATACATTCCTGGAACAAGAGGGTATGCAAATGGTAAATCTCAAGGGGAGGCAATGGCCTAGTGGTATTACCATTTGGACTATTAATCCAGAAACCCCGGTAATTTCCTGGGGACCTGGGTACAAATCCCACCATAGCAGATGGTGGAATTTGAATTCAAATGGAGAAAAGAAAACTAGAATTAGGTGTCTGATGTCCATGAATCTATTGTCAATTGTTGGAAAAACCCATCTGGTTCACTAATGTCCTTTAGGGAAAGAAACTGCTGTCCTTAACTGGTCTGGCCTACATATGACTCCAGACCCACAGCAATGTGGTTGATTCTTAAACTGCTCTCTGGACAGTTAGAGATGGGCAATAAATGCAGCCTAGCCAGCAATGCCCTTATTCCCATGAATGAATAAAACAAATCTTGTAATCTGGTCAGTTTTTTTTTCACATTTGTCATTTCTCATGTGATTGCAGAAGTCTTTGGCTAAAGTCAGACTACACGACATGAGATGATTTAACTAGGGTATGATGAAGTAAATCAGCTCCATTTTAAAGACATATACCTTTGATCATTTGTAATGGAAAGCTCCTATGTAAGCTTTCCATTGCACATTTATTCATTGTAAGTAGAGAAGGGTTAGTGAACCACCTTCTTCAACCACTGCAGTCCATTTGGTGTAGGTAGAGCCACAGTGCTGTTAGGGATGGAGTTCTAGGATTTTGACCCAGCAACACTGAAGGAACAGTGATATAATTCCAAGTCATGGTGGGTGGCTTGGAGGGGAACTTGCAAATGGTAGTGTTCCAATGCATCATGTTCCAATGCATATCCTTGCCCTTCTAGATAATAGAGGTCGCGGGTTGGAAAATGCTGTCAAAATAGCCTCAGTTAATTGCTGCAATGCATCTTGTAGGTTGCACACACAACTGCCACTGTGCATCGGTGTTGGAGAGAGTGAATGTTTAAAATGGTGAATGAGTTTTTGATCCAGTTTGTTGCTTTGTCTTGGACAGTATCGAGCTTCTAATAAGTTTTTGGGTTGCACCCATCCAGGCAAATGGGGAATGTTCTACCACACTCCTGACCTGTCTTATTTATGGTAGACAGACTCTGGAGAGCCAGGAGATGAATCCTGTACCACTGGCAGCTCTAAAGTGCCACTTGTTGATGGAAGAGGAGGGGTCTGGTGATTATAGCCAGAATCACTGACTAATGGTATTGCTGCACTAGGTATTCTGCAAAATAGAAGCCACGGGGCTGAAAGATACTGGAGAGCATTTGAGGCACAATACGTGGATTAAAATACACTGCAGTTGGAGGACACCAATGATGAAATGGGTGGTTACAGAGTCAAACAACTCTGTTCGTTGTGGTGTTATATGGAAGCTGGAACTTGCTCAATGCAAATTGATTAATAACTCCATCAAAATTACACTGAAACAAACTTGACAAGAGAGAGCAGAGAACCTGGGACTGTTCTACTTAGAGTGGGGAAGACTAAGGGGCAATACGATAGGGGTGTTCAGAAATGTGGCAAAGATTTAACAGAATGAAAGTAAGGTGAAACTGTTTCCTGTGGTCGAAGGTTGAGGTACCAGAAATCATGAATTTATGGCCATTGGTAAATGAACCAAAAGGGCGATGAGGAAACACATTTCATACATGATGACTTAAAGGAAAGGGAATTGATAAACACATGAAGGACTAAGTATTTCAGACCTCTGGAGAAAATGCAAGCCATTGAGACTATTTGGGTACCCCTTACAAAGAGCTAGCATCGATATAATTGGCCAAATGTCCTCCCTTTTATCTAAGATGGTGCTGACAAGTCCTAGTCAGATGGATAATTCATGATTTAATGCACAAAGCCTATGGCGTTGTTACTATCCTCTTCCTTTTCAAACACAAGTTAAAATATTGAATTAATATATTTGTAGCTAAATCAGCCTTCTCTGCACTTAAAATGTTCAATTATAATGCCTCCCCCACACATTGTCAAAACAAGTCACTGATGTGGTAGGTGGGTGGAGAACAGTTCCCTGAAAACCTCCATTGCAAACTATCCCACAGCAGTGTGAAATGACAGGGATTTGGGATACTTCCAGTAAAATTCCCAAAGAGGATTACAACTCTTCTGTTTATTGCACAAAAAGATATTAGGCATGTTGAAAGTTTGTTTGATTGATATCCCAGAACCAGGTTGGGGCTAGCAAGCTTCATGTTGGGTGGCCAGTAATGATACTTAGTGGCAGAACGTCATATGATGACACCCTCAGGAATATATTCAACCTGAATCACTAACCACCATCAACAGACATAACGAGCCTGGAGAAGAGGGTTTTGGATAAGATAAAGTAAATTTGGCAGATGGAGAATAATATGAGAAAATCTGAACTCTATCATGTTAACATGTTTACATTGTTAGAGAGAGAGATGGAATATAAAAGTAAATAACAAGGTTTTGTGAGACCACATCTGAAGCACTGCAAGTAGCTTTTCTCTACTTAAAGCAACTGAATTCATTCAACTGATATATGGGATGAAGAAGCTGCCTTGAAAGCATAGGCCTGTACTCTTCTACTGAAATTTAGAAGAATAAAAAGTGATCTTACTGAAATGTTTAAGATACTAAGGGGGCTTAATGGGCGGACGCTGCATGGATCTTTTCTCATGTGGGGGAATTTAGAACTAGGAGATACTATTTAAAATGAAGAAGTTTCCTACTTTAGTTGGAGCTGATGAGAATTTATTTTCTCTTCGAGGATTGTGAGCCTTTGGAATTTTCTAATCAGAGAGTAATGGAAGCTGGACTGTTGAATATATTCAAGACTGAGTTGGACAGATTGTTGACTGACTGGGAGTCAAAGGATACAGGGAGTAGACAGGAAGTTGGGATGGAGGCTACATTTAGATCAGGTGTTATTGCATCAAATGGTGGAGTAGGTTCAAAGGGATTTGGCAGATACTTCCTCGCAATGCGTATGTTCTAATGTTCTAACTGCTGAGTGTATGTCAATGTATACAGCTGGTCACAATGTTAATGTGGACTGATGGACTGACAGAGAGATTGCCAGGGCATCAAAATTAGAAAATGGCAAATGTGCTAATTACAGATATGAGTCCTGCATTGGTATCCTGAGATTGGGATTAAGCCACGTTGGTGAGAAAAGGTGACGGACGATCTATATTTGCATCTAAACTTCAGATCTTGAGGATGAAAATGAAATGAAGTCTTTAAAAAACACTTTACATAACCCTCACAATGGAGCAACTCACCAACTCGTCGATGGCACCTTTCCAACCTATAATCATCTAGGAAGACAATGGCAACAGAGATGTGCAATTACCACCACCTGCAATTTTCCCTTCAAACCACTCACCATCCTGAATTGGAAATGTATCGCTGTTCCTTCAGTATCACTGGGTCAGAGTCCTGGAATTCCCTCCCCAACAGCACACGGTTCAAGAAGGCAGCTCACCAGCACCTTCTTGAGGGAAGTTAGGGATGGACAATCAATGTGGCTTACTCAACAATGCCCATAGCCCATGAAAAGTAGAAAAATCCCAGAAGGACCTCGAAGTGTCTCACACACACGTTTTGGTGATTAAAGGGGAAATGCTGAGCTGGTGACAGGAAAGGTCTAAGCTCCTTAAGCACCTTTGGAGAATGCCACAGGATCCTTCTGCTGAACCATTGGAACAGGGAGCTAATGTTTCAGTTTGATACTTTACACAACTGAAGGCAGGGAGAGCAAACAGAAAAGCCACTTGGGTAACTTAATAACATTATTTTATCATTCACTGCATTTAGTTGAAACATTGCACTACTTTAGTACCTTCCACAACCTCAAGAAGAAGTCCAATAACTCTTTGACTATACTTCAAAAGTGCTTCATTGACAGTAATGTGTAAGATAGAAAAAGTGGCGGCCAACATACACACAGCAAGCTCCGACAAATAGGAATGTCATAACAAGCATATTTCTTAAAATAATGTGAGTTGAGGAATAACTATTGGTCAGGACACCTTAGAAAACTCCCCTTCAAAACAGTACCTGAGGATAATATGGGAGATGAGGTGGATTGGCCGTGGGTAATGCAGGGTTACAGGGATAGGGTAAGGGGGTGGATCTAGGTGAGATGCTCTTTGGAGGGTTGGTCTGGACTCGATGGGCTGAATGGTGTGCTTCCATACCGTAAGGATTCTATGATGGTTCTACAATAGTTCATGCTCAGCTGGGAAGGCAGGTGGGATCTTGCTGTAATGTTTCATCCACAAGACCACAGTTACTCAGAACCACAATGAAGTGTCAGACTGAATTTTCCTTGCTTAGGTCTCTGAAATGGGACTTGATCATACAGATTCTTCCTCAGACAAAAGATTACTACCCCATCGAGATGCACCTCTGTCATTAGGTTATGGGCACTCCTGCCGTAGCAAAATGGAATATAATTGGCTGTTGTCCAATGACAGTTCGGTAGAATCATCACAGAGGTCATGTCAAGGGCTCACTATTTAGTAATAGATTAATTGGTGTGTCATCTCATTGCAGTGGGATTTTGAAGTTTGCCATGGCACTAAGGTATTTGCCTATCTAGAAATGGTGACCATAGCTCATTAAAGTGATCTGTAATCATGTCGAGAGATGCAATAAGCTGTTAATATAGGAGCAAATGTTTTCTTTGAAGTTCTTCTAATGTTAGGGCATAACCTAAAACCTGTGCTTTTTCAAGGGGTGGTACAGAACTGGGAAACGTTGCTTCACATAAAGGAACACGGAACTCTATATCCAAAAATGACATTGGTGTACTTAATAAATCGCTTCCTCAAAGCTGGTCCATCTCTTCTAAATACTAAAGCTGTCAGATGATTTACATTTTAGCTTCTCATTTACAATACGGCTAATGTAAAGAGGGGAGGGTAGCCAATTAATGGTGCAAGTCTTCTCTGATTAAAACATGATTTGCAGACCAAATAAACAGTGAGATGTTGAGGCGTAGGTGGAAAACAATCACATTGGTTGAGTGTTACAATCTATTAATAGCAATGAGTCCTGCCATCCTTATGGAATTCCTCTTGTGTCTGTAAAACCAGAAGTAATTTATGGCACTTAGGAATTGAATGAGTTCCTAAATTCATGCTCAAATAAACTGAACATTGTGAGCATTATAGAGAGTTAATATTGACACAAATTTATCAAATGGTGAGAGAGAAGTGAGGGCTAGTGTTCTGCTTTCAATTTACAGACTCCTAACTGTAAAGGTATTGTAACTGAAGCTACAGTACATGTAAGTGGGGTCTCCCAATAGCAGCATAGGAGCCGGTGTAGGCCATTCAGCCCCTCAAGTTTTCTTCAACATTCTATATCATGGCTGATCATCCATGTGAATGCCATATTCCCATAACTCTAGATCATAGAACCTCTACACTGTTGAAGCAAACCATTCAGCCTATCGAGTTGGCAATAATCCTCCAAAGATATCCCACCCAGAACCCTGCATTTCCCATGGGTAAACCCCTGATATCCGTGGACACTACCAGCAATTTAGCATGACCAACCCACCAACTGCACATCTTTGGATTGTGGGAGGAAACCAGAGCACCCAGAGGAGACCCACACAGAGACAGGAAGAATGTGCAAACCCCACACTGACAGTTGCCCGAGGGTGGGATTGAACCCAGGTACCTGGTGCTGCGAGGTAGCAGTGCTAACCACTGAGCCACTGTGCTCAGCAGCTAGAAATGTATCAATCTTTATTTTCAACTTATTTAATAACTGAACCTCCACATCCCACTGGATTAGAGAAGTCTAAAGATTCCCCACCCTCTGGCTGAAGAAATTCCGTCTCAGTCTTAAATGGCCTCCCCTTTATTCTGCAACTGTGTGCATTGGTTCCAGATTCATTCCTCCTGCCCTGGCAGGGCGAACATCCCTCCTGTCAAGCCCTGTAATAATTTTATAAGTTTCACTGGAGAGTACATTCCCATCCTAGGAATCAGGATTGCTTTTACACCAAAATGTAGCCAGTGAGGATAGTTACTTAGGATGGCACAGTGCACAGTGGTTGGCACTGCTGTCTCTCAGTACCTGGGATCTGAGATTGATTCCACCCTTGAGTGGCAGTCTGTGTGGAGTTTGCATGTTCTCCCCATGTCCATGCGGGTTTCACCTGGGTGCTCCGATTTCCCCCCACAGCCCAAAGATGCGCAGGTTAATTGGATTGGCCATGCTAAAATGCCTTGTAGTGTGTAAATTAGGTGGATTAGTCATGGTAAAAATTGGGTCATAGGTCTGGGTGGGATGCTGTTCAGAGGGTCAGTGCAAACTTGATGAGCCAAATGGCCCTTCCCTGCACTTAAGAGATTCTGTGATCCTTGCTACAAATTATGCGCATAAAATTAATCACAGCCATTTATGCCAGTAGTTACTGATGAAAGAATGAAACACCTCTATTCTAACTTAAACTTGTGGTAATAGAGAGCTCTCTGATTTAATTCAGTGATTGCTGAGCTCCCCGGCTAACTGCTCGGCAAGGTGTCTGTCAGCCCACCCTTGTATCGTGTTCCCCATGACCCAGATGGAAACCCTGTTTGGGTAAAGCACAGCTTTTTTAACTGTTAAAAGGGAGACTTACATTTTTAAGTCCTAATTCAGGATGTCCCATAAGTCATGAAGTACTTAAGTGAAGTTCACTCACTTTTTTTTCATTTCAAAAATATACTTTATTCATAAAAATATCTTTATATGCATGCACAGTCAGTAAAGCATTTCGGTTTTGTACAATAGGATATGAAGAAACAAACAAACAGTGGAGTGTGAATCTATCCACACACTAAAGTCATTTCTTCTTTGTACAAGATGATATTTACATATATTTGAGGAACGGAGTGAGGGAATGTAATATGGGAAACACAATAATCAATTGTTCACAGCAAGCCTGCCATTAATAGGAATATGACAATGACTCGATGATCTGTTTTTCAGTGATAATAATCAAAGGACAGATATATTAGCCAGGAAATGGGTAGAACTCCCTGGCTTGTTTTGGGAAATAACACGAGGTGAGTGGTGGGACTTAATTGTCATCTCATTCCAAAGATAGAAGTGGGGAGTGATATGAGGGATGCAGTTGCTTGTTTTTGTGTGATTTTAAAAAAAATTATTTCAATGTGTAACAAACAGTTTGTCGCCACTTTCATCTGATTTAATATTATGGTTTCACAATTATGATGTTCATAAACTAAATTTTTGAGACCATTGCTTTAAAATTAGGATGGGTCAGTCACTTGTTCTTCAGTCTCCCCCATAGTAAATGTGGGTGGCTTGATTGTTTGAGGTCTCTGGAAAGCTTAGATAGTTTTTGTGTAGATTCATTCCTTCTGAAAAAGCCGGTGTAGGCCATTCAGCCCCTCAAGTTTTCTTCAACATTCTATATCATGGCTGATCATCCATGTGAATGCCATATTCCCATAACTCTAGATCATAGAACCTCTACACTGTTGAAGCAAACCATTCAGCCTATCGAGTTGGCAATAATCCTCCAAAGATATCCCACCCAGAACCGCCCCTTACCCTGCATTTCCCATGGGTAAACCCCTGATATCTGTGGACGCTACCAGCAATTTAGCATGACCAACCCACCTAGCCTGCACATCTTTGGATTGTGGGAGGAAACCAGAGCACCCAGAGGAGACCCACACAGAGACAGGAAGAATGTGCAAACCCCACACTGACAGTTGCCCGAGGGTGGGATTGAACCCAGGTACCTGGTGCTGCGAGGAAATCGGAGCACCCAGGTGAAACCCGCATGGACACGGGGAGAACATACAAACTCTACACAGACTGCCACTCAAGGGTGGAATCAATCTCAGATCCCAGGTACTGAGAAGTTGTGCCACACACTTACAATTTGAGACAAAGGCTGCAGAATTAGAACGAGAATTAGGTTTATTGTCACACGTTCTCGCATGAGAACAGTGAAAAGTTTACAAAGCTGCCACTTACGGCGCTAGCATAGGTACAAAGATACCTAGGTACAAAAACTTAGGAGTAAATTTTTAAAAAATGAAGAAGTAAGAAGTTCAGCATTACACTCCTTCAAGTAGACTGTGCCAGGCCTCGCCACCAAACTACACCAGTTCTTACCTCCAGACTATCCCAGGCCTTACCTCCAGTCCGTGTCAGGCCTTACCTCCAGACTGTGCCAGTCTGATTTTGAAGATTTTGAAGCTTGTGAGATCCACATTGATACCATTGGGCTGCAGGGTTCCCAGGCTGAATATGATTTGTTGTTCCTGCTGCCTTTGGGTGGCATCACTGTGGCATTGCAGGAGGCCCAGGATGGACATGTCATCTGAGGAATGGGAGGGGGAGTTGAAATGGTTCGCGACTGGGAGGTGCAGTTGTTTGTTGCGAACTGAGCGCAGGTGTTCTGCAAAGCGGTCCCCAAGCCTCAGCTTGGTTTCCCCGATGTAGAGGAAGCCACAACGAGGCCTCCTGCAATGCCACATTGATGCCACACGAAGGCTGCAGGAACAGCAAATCACATTCAGCCTGGGAACCCTGCAGCCCTATGGCATCAATGTGGATTTCACAAGCTTCAAAATCTCCCCTCCCCCAACCGCATCCCAAAACCAGCCCAGCTCATCTCCACCTCCCTAACCTGTTTTTCCTCTCACCTACCCCCTCCTCCCACCTCAAGCCACACCCCCATCTCCTATCTACTAACATCATCCTGCCCCCTTGACCTGTCCGTCCTCCCTGGACTGACCTATCTCCTCCCTACCCCCCTACCTACACTCACCTTTACTGGCTCCATCCCCGCCTCTTCGACTTGTCTGCCTCCTCTCCACCTATCCTCTCCTCTATCCATCCTCTATCCGCCTCCCCCTCTCTCCCTATTTATTTCAGAACCCTCTTCCCCTCCCCCATTTCTGATGAAGGGTCTAGGCCCGAAACATCAAGTTTTCCTGCTCCTATGATGCTGCTTGGCCTGCTGTGTTCATCCAGCCCCATGCTTATTATCTTGGATTCTCCAGCATCTGCAGTACCTTTTATCTCTGCACCAACTATTCTTATCCTGTTTCCAGCACTTGACCCATTGCCTTGTAACCTCCCAAATGCCCATCTAAATATTTCTTAAATGTAGTGGGGTTTTCTACTTCTACTGTCCTTACAGGCAGTGAGTTCTAGATTCTCACCACCCAATCCTCCTTACATCTCCTCTAAACCTTCTGCACTTTCCTTAAATGGATTGAAGGGTTATGGAAAGTGGGCAGTAAAGTACGATTGAGGCCAAGATGAGATCAGCCACGATCATATTATATGGTGGAGCCGGCTCGAGGGGCTGAATGGCCTACTCCTGCTTTTAGTTCTTATGTTCTTACAATGAGTTATGCTGTTAACTGCCCACATATTTCTGAGGTAAAAGGGATCCAGAGTCAAGAATAATCACTTCTCTTTGAATACAGTGTTAACGCAGTTGCCACATGTAAAAGGGTAAAAGAAGCCAAGTTGAGATCAGGTTACAGGCTTTCCTGCAAATCCATGATGATTACAGAGGGACATAGGTTTGCTGCAGCCAGCAGAGAGAAGAGACCGATTGACTCGATGTACCTATCTTTTTGATCACAGTGCAGCACTGTCTGGGTTTCTGTACTCAACAATGATTACTCTTTATTATAAATAAGTCGATTCTAACTGCAAATAAACAATTATGAATCGTCAACATACAACTCTATTCTTTAAAATTCTAACCTCCTTATAAATTTCCTCTGCACAAGCATACAGATGGACACACAAAGGAAAAAAGCCTTGGTGTTATGGGTAGAGGGTAAACGGGACTGGCAGTTCAATGGTCTGTGTCCACAGGATTTGCTGAGATGGGTGGCACGGTGGCTTAGTGGTTAACACTGTTACCTCACAGCACTAGGGACCCAGGTTCAATTCCAGCTTCAGGCAACTGGCTCTGTAGAGTTTGCACTTTCTCCCCATGTCTGTGTGGGTTTCCTTCCACAGTCCAAAGATGTGCAGGCTAGGTGGATTGGCCATGCTAAATTGCCCATAATATTCAGGGATGTGTGGATTATAAGTGGATGGGATGGTCCCTGGGTCAGTGTGGACTTGTTGGGCTGAAGGGCCTGTTTCCACACCGTAGGGATTCTATGATCAAAGAACGTTCTGGCTTGTACATCCTTGATATCTCATCTCCAGATAATTCCACTTGCTTGCAGGAGACACGGATCAACTCTTCCCAGCTTCAAAAGCTTACAGACTCTGGTGAGGGAAGATTAAAAAAATACTTTCTTCAGACTTTGGTTTATTTTTACTTCAGAGACAGCACCTCTGTTTCCAGAAGTCTGAAGGCTTTGGACTATCTTGTTCATATCGACAAGCTGTTCAACAGCTGGGAGCCTAAGACAGTTTTTTCCTATTCATTTGTGGAATGTGGGCATCGTTGGCTGGCCGACACTTTTTTGCCCCATCCCTAGTTGTCCTTGAGAAGGTGCTGGTGAGCTGCCTTTTTGAACTGCTGCAATCCACCTGCTGTGGGTTGACTCACAATGCCTTTAGGGAGGGAATTCCAGGATTTTGACTCAGTGACCCTGAAGGAACGACGTTATATTTCCAAGTCAGGATGGTGAATGACTTGGATGGGAACTTGGAGGTGGTGGTGTTCCTATATGTCTGCTGCTCTTGTCCTTCTAGATGGAAGTGGTAGTGGGTTTGGAAGGTGCTGCCTGAGGCTCTTTGGTGAGTTTCTGCAGTGCATCTTGTTGATAATACACACTGCTTCTACTGAGCATCATTGGTGGAGGGAGTGGATGCTTGTGGATGTAGTGCCAATCAAGCTGGTTGCTTTGTCCTGGATGGTGCCAAGCTTCTTGAGTGTTGTTGGGGCTGCACTCACCCAGGCAAGTGGGGAGTATTCCATCACACTCCTGACTTGTGCCTTATAGATGGTGTACAGACCTTGGAGAGTCAGGAGGTGAGTTACTTGCTGCAGTATTCCCAGCTTCTGGCCTGCTCTTGTAGCCACTGTGTTAATGTGGTGAGTCCATTTGAGTTTCCGGTCAATGGTAACCCCCAGGATGTTGATAGTGGAGGATTCAGTGATGGTAACACCATTGGATGTCAAGGGACGGTGGTTAGATTGCCTCTTATTGGTGGTGGTCTTAGCCTGGCATTTGTGTGGCACAAATGTCACTTGCCATTTGTCAGCCCAAGCCTGGATATTGTCCAGATCTAGTTGTTGACTGACAGAAGGTCATTTTCATTGAAGATCTTTCTCCCCAAAAGGGTAATGAACCTGTGGGCTGTTGAGGCTCAGTCATTAATTATATTGAAGTCCAAGATGGACAGACAGATTTCTAATCAGCAATGAAATTGAATGTTTTGGGGCGTGGGGGTGGGGGGCGGGGAGGAGGTGGGGAAGGCTGGGAAGTGGAATTGTGGATTATCAGATCGGTCGTGTTTTTATTGAATGGTGGATCCAACTTGATGGACTGAATGGCCTTTCCCTACACCTATGTCTTATGTCCATATAGAAACTGACAAGAACGCCACAGACCAATCAGCAACTTGTTGCTGGCCGAATCCCCCACTGCATACACCTCATGGTTCCAGTTTGCCAGCAGTATACTTCCCCCATGCCCCAACACTCCTTGAACAAACAGCGGTATAAACAACACTTGTAATGCCTATTGGCGATTTGCTTTTAAAAGGTGCCGTAATCTCTTCCACAATCCCTAGATTTTAAGAGTACTTTTCCAATTTTGGTACACAATTGAAACATAAAAGGCAAAAGGCTTTTGATTTGATTTGATTTATTATCGATTTATTGTAGTCACATGTGCCTAAGTACAGTGAAGAATTTTGTTTTGCGAGCAGTACAGGCAAATCATAATAGATAAGGACATACGGGTCATAGGGTGCTTAGACAGAATGAGGCATACAAGGTTACGGCTGTGCAGGAGGTGTGCAAAGCAGATTTAACAGAACATTAGTAGTAATTTTACAGACATAGAATTTAGGTTTAAAAATGCAGAACGGTTGTAAAAAGTGTGACAACAAGAGCTGCTGTAGAGAGCTCGCAAAGAGTCGCCTGGTGACAGTGCCATCTTGAATCACATTACGATATATACACTGGCAAATAAATATATTTTCAGTCCAACTTACTGATCCCTGTGTTTCCTTCATTTAGGTATCGCACATGAGAATCTTCCGCTGACCTTGAATGTACACACGGACCGGATGACATCTGAGGATGGCCATTCTCCAAATCCCCTGCGTTATAGGAATCACCGACAGCGCAGGTTTTCGATGGAGGTACAATGTGGTCTCTTGTTCCCTGACAGGATGTTAATAAGACACGGGGGCACAGTGGTGTTTGCTGATCTTGAATATTCCAATGGTCTCTCGGCTATCATCCATCATATAACAACTCAAGCTCCTTTGAAACATTTTTTGAGTGTATCCTATCTCACAGCAAGTCCCATTTGCCTATCAAGCCCTGCGTTTCATTTATTAATTCCTGATCCAGCAACACTCTGACTTGAAAGTTCTCATCTGCGTTTTAAAACCCTTCCATCGCCTTTATCCTCCCAAGCTTTGTAAGATACACCAGTCCTACAACTCTCTGAAATGTCTCAAACTTTGGCCTCTTGCATCTCACTGATTTTAATTGCAGTGCTATTGGCTTCAGCTGCCTGGGTCCCAAGCTGTAGACTCCTTTTCTCTAAGCCTCTATTCTCCCTGTTGGAGATGCTTGTTAATGCCTATCTTTTTGATCAAACTTTTGGTTATCAGTCCTGATATTGCCGTGTAAATGACTTGGTCTTTGGTTAAATCTCATGAAACCTATAAAACCCTAACATGACTACACAGGGTAAATGCAGGAAGGATGTTCCCAATGACCAGAGAGTCGAGAACCATGTGTCACGGTCTACCAACATGCAGTAGGCCATTTTGGATTGAGATGAGAAGAAATGTCTTCACCCAGAGAGTAGTGAGCCTGTGGAATTCTCTGCCTTAAGAAATTGTTGAGGCCAAAACATTGAATGTTTTCAAGAAGCAAGTAGATATAGTTCTTAGAACTAAAATAACCAAAGAGAGAAAGCAGGAACAGGGAACTGAGTTGGGTGACCAGCTATGAACATATTAAATGGTGGAGCAGGCTTGAAGGGCCAAATGGCCTATGTTATATTTTCTATGTTTCTATGATATTTCTGAGAAAGGCCTTGAAATGATTTACTGGGATATAGATGCTGTATAAATGTAGATCTATGTTGAAATTCACTGGAAATATTTGGATTATTATTTCAGCAGAAAAATTGCATAGAATTTGCTGCACAGCTTAAAACAGGCCATTCAGCACAATCGGTCTATGCAGTTGATCCTACCCTGGACTCGTCATCTAACCCAATCAGCATATCCTTGCTGCTCTGCCCACAGGGAATAGCTGCCACCTACCACATAGAATGTGCAGATTATGCAACAGGAAAAAAAGGCCATTCAGGCCATTCACTGAATGTTTATGCCCCACTTGAACTGATTGTGCTTCTTCCTCTTCCTTTCCTGTCTACTCCTTGCACGTCCCTGTCCTCAACCCCATCAGGACTTCAGCAAGAGGCTCTCTCTACCTATGGATATCAGACTACCCGAGGAGTTCCTGCAGAAGCTACAGCTGGAGAGCCCACCTCTTCCCAAGACTCTGAGCAGAACGTCACGGAGAGCTTCCCTGGTGAGTCGGACGCTGTGGGCATTCAGAGGCTCCTGGGTCTTGATGCAGTTCAGTCGCAGAAGCCTCTTTGGCTTCTTCTAGTATCTGTGGATATAGTAAGAAAATCTCTGTTTCAGACCAATGGCCATCTGTCAGATGCTGCTTAACTGTCTGAGTCACCACAACATTTTCTGATTATCATTCACCTTTCCAGCCTTTGCCAGGTTGGTGCAAGATGTTCTCCATTCACAAATACACTTTTGAGATGATGGCTTTCAGAATTAATTCATAGAATGTGGTTTATGCTGGCTGGGTCAGCATTTGTTGCCCAACTCTAGTTGCCCTTGAGAAGGTGGTGACGAGCTGCTTTCTTGAACTGCTGCAGTCCATGTGCTGTAAATAAGCCCACAATGTTGTTGGGGTGGATTTCCAGAACTTTGACCCAGTGACATTGAAGGAATGATGATTATATTTCCAAATCAGGATGGTGAGTGTCTTGGAGGGGAACTCGCAGGGGATGGTGTTCCCATGTATCTGCTGTCTTTGTCCTTTTCGATGGAAGTGGTCTTGGGTTTGGAAGGTGCTGTCTAAAGGATCCTTGGTGAATTGCTGCGTGCATCTTCTGGATGGTACACATTGCTGTTACTGAGTGTCGGTGATGCAGGGAGTGGATGTTTGTGGATGTGATGCCAATCAAGTAGGCTGATTTGTCCTGGTTAGTGTCAAGCTTCTTGAGTATTGTAAGAGCTGCACCCATTTAGGTAAGTGGGGAGTATTCCATCACACTCCTGACTTGTGCCTTGTAGATGGTGGACAGGCTTTGAGGAATCAGGAGCTAAGTTACTTGCTGCAGTATTCCTAGATTCTGGCCTGCTTTTGTAGCCACTCTGTTTATATGGCTAGTCTGATCAATGGTAACCCTAAGGATGTTGATAGTGGGGGATTCAGTGATGGTAACATCATTGAGTGTCAAGGGATAATGGTTGGATTGTCTCTTACTGGAGATAGTAATTTCATGGCATTTGTGTGGCACAAATGTTACTTGCCACTTGTCAGCTCAAGCCTGGGAATTGTCCAGATCTTGTTCCATTTGAACCTGGACTGCTTCAGTATCTGAGCAATCATGAACGGTGCTGTACATTGTGCGACTAGGGACAGGCAATACATGCTGACCCAGCGAACGATGCCACATCTCACGAGTGAACAGAAAGCAAAATCTGGAACTTTCCCTCCAACCCTGAAATAAAACTGTTGATGCCAGGGAGTCAATTATAAAATTTTAAATGAGAACACCTTTCTGAAACAACACAAAACTAAAAGTTACAGAACCAAGGTGGACTGGTAGAAGAAAAGCTGGCAAAGATCAAATTAAACGATGATAGTGCAGATTAGAAATGCTGAATGGCCTCCTGCTCTTACCATGTAACTGCCTAGGCTTAATTAGCTTTGATTCAGTGGTTGCATTTTGGCTTCTAAGTCAATCTGTGCCAAGGGCTAATGATTTGCTTTCAGTCTTCACATTGTCAAAATTCACCTTACAATTTCCTGTCACACCCATTTCATAACAGTGGTACACATTGCCACCAAGTGGTGGATAAAATGCCAGTGGGGCAAGACAGCATCCAGTTGCGGTCCACATTCTGATCGAAGATTGTATGTCACTCAAGCACACTACGATTCCATCCCGTGTTTCAAAGAAAGTCTTAGGCCAATATTTCTCCTCGGCACTCCTTCGGATCAAGGAGAATGCTTGTCAGTGAGTCACGGAATAAGGAAAAGGTGAGAGGGAGAGGGAAAGAAAGAAAGGCAAGAGAAAGAGAGAGAAGCTACAAGAGTAAGGGGTGGAATCAGTTAAAGATAAAGGAAGTGAAAACGCGGAAGTAAAATGCCAAAGGATGAACAGCTTATAGTAATGTCCTAAATCCACATTCCAGAGCAGTCATTAGTTAGTCTGTTGGTCAGTCTGTTGAGAGAGTCGCTCATCAGCTCTGTGTCAATGTCAGCCAAACCTTGGTGATACAGTGCTAACTGTGATGATCCTGGAAGCCCTGTCCCCAGCTGCTGTGATCAAAGCACATTCCCCTTCAAGGGAGGTGAGGCTTAGTGATGTTATCAGCAGACAGCTAATCCCGAGACCCAGGTAATGCTCTGGGGGCTTGTGTTTGAATCCTGCATGGCGGATGGTGAAATTTGGTTTCAATAAAAATTTGAAATTGAGAAACTAGAGTGTTAAGAGTCAGTGTTTGGGGAAACACTCCATCTGGTTTTCTAATGTCCTTCAGGGAAGGAAACTGCCATCTTTACCTCGTCTGGCCCACATGTGACTCCAGAGTCACAGCAATATGGATGATTCTTAACTGCCCATTTCCCCCTAAGGATTGGTAATAAATGTTGGCCAAGCCAGTGATGCCCACATCCCACGAATGGGATTTTTAAAAAAAGTATCTTCTGAAGTGTACTCTTTTCCTCACAGCTCATGACGGTCAAAGATCACAGGACAGCGAATGGAAACAGTTCCAAGGTACCCACAGCAATATAGACTGGGTAGAGATCCTTCAATTGTGGATTCTTGTAAATTTTGTACATTTTATTTGTCTCAGAGCAACGAAGAATTGCTGGGAGGAGACAGAGGGTGGTGGGGGTGGGTTGTTTTTCAAATTAGAGGCGTGTGACTAGTGGCGATCCACAGGAATCGGTACTGGGTCCACTTTTGTTGGTCATTTATATAAATGATTTAGATGAGAGTATAGAAAGCATGATTAATAATTTTGCAGATGACACCAAAATTGGTGGTATAGTGGACAGTGAAGAAAGTTATCTAAGATTACAAAGAGATCTTGATCAATTGGCTCAAATGGGCTGAGAAGTGGTAAATGGAGTTTAATTTGGATAAATCCAAGGTATTGCATTTTAGTAATACAAACAAGGACAGGACATATACAATTAATGGTAGGGCCCTGGGTAGTGTTGCACAACAGAGACACCTAAGCGTTCAGGTACATAATTCTTTGAAATTTGCATTACAGGTAGTCAGGGCGGTTAAGAAGACATTTATCACGCTTGCCTTCATTGCTCAGACCATTGAGTAGAGGAGTTGGGACGTCATGTTCAGGTTCTACAGGCTGTTGGTGAGGCATCTTCTGGAGTACTGTGTGCAGCTCTGGTCGTCTTGTTATTGGAAGGATATTATTAACCTGGAGAGGGTTCAGAAGAAATTTACCAGGATGTTGCTGGGTATGGAGGGCTTGAGATATAAAAATAGACTGAAAAGTCTGGGACATTTTTCACTGGAGCGTAGGAGATTGAGAGGTGACCTTATAGAAGTTATAGAGGCAAGGGTCTTTTCCCTAGGGTGGGGAATTTCAAAAGTAGGGGGCACATTTTTAAGATGAGAGGAGAAAGATTTAAAAAGGACATAACGGGCAACATTTTTACATAGGGAGTATTTTGTGTGTAGAATGAAGTGCCAGAGAAAGTGATGGATGAAGGTACAGTTAAAATGTTTAAAAGACATTTGGATAAGTTCATGAATAGGACAGGTTTGGAGAGATAGGGGCCAAGAGAAGGCAAGTGAAACTAATTTAGTTTGGGAACATGGTCAGTATGGACTAGTTGGACCTAAAGGTCTGTTTGCATGCTGTGTGACTCTACGACTCTGTCAGCTGTCACTGGTTTCCATGTGTACAAGAATATTTTAAAACATCTCTGCAATCACAAAATACCTGCCCAATACTTACCTTTACTCAGCTACTAGGTCTTTCTGTGTTGCCTGCTTACATTACTTCTGAGCCATCACCCAAGCTCAATTCATCAAGCACAGTCAATGTTAGATCAGTTACCAGCCTAACATAATCAAATACAGAACAATTAAACCATTGAATATTGCACCAGTATCTCCAACTCAGACTCTATTTTCTGTCATTAGCAATTCTGGAATAATAGTTAGTGCCAGTCTTGGCTCAATGGTTAGGTTGCACATTGAAGTCCTACACAAGACCCTTGAGTGCACAGTCTAGGCTGAGATTCCTGAATTAAGTGTTAATCTGTTAGAGGCACAGACTTGTAGTTGGGACATTCAAGTGTGATGTCTCTGATGGTATAAAAGATCTCATGGCCTATTCAATGAAGAGTAGGAGAATACATCCTTATCGATATTTATCCCTCAGGCAGCATCAATAAAACAAATTACCTCTTCGCTGTTGCTTTCAGGAACTTGTTGTTGTTAATGGGTAGCTGTGCTTCAAGCACCTGACCACAGGAAATCTTTGCTGGTGCTCATGTTAGATAAATATTTTTGTTCCGTGAAGCTATTTGAACTGACTTGCATTTCCTTCTTTGTAGTCGGATATCGGTTTTGGGAAGCTGGAGACTTATGTTAAACTGGACAAACTGGGTGAGGTGAGCTGGAACGTTCCCTGAACTAACAACAAATTAGCCCACTTATGCACTCATGCACACACTCACTCAACTTTCATTTGCTGGGAAATTTCCTTGACCTGTAAGAAGTGAATTTTTATCGGGGAGATGGTAGGGTAATCATAATGTCACTGAACTGAACAAACCAGAACCCCAGGTTAATGCTCTGGGGGCATGGGTTTGAATGCTGTTGTGGCAGATGGTGAAATTTGAATTCAATAAAAAAACTATTCCATGGTGACCATGTAATCATTGTCTTGAAAACCACCATTTTCCTCACTCATTTCCTTTAGAGAAGGGAATCTGCCATCCTCACCTGGTCTGGCCTATGCATGACTCCAAACCCACAGTTAAGCGCTTGACACTTAACTCAATTAGGGGTTGGTAACAAATAATGGCCCAATCAATGATACTCCATATCCTGTGCACAAATGGGAAAAAAAAATTCTGGCCTTTTTTTTGCCTTCTGTGCACTTTAACGATCGATAGGAACCAAAACCGTTCAAAGCTTTTGTTGATAAACTCCCAGAAACAATCTTATTCTTGTCCCAGCCCCTTAGATTTTGCAGCTGTCATCCAAGGAGATTGGAGACCAAATCATTGACTATTGACCCATAGGAAGGTCTGCACTTCCAGTAACTATCTCCAACTGAATAATGTTGGACCGTCATGGTGGCTCAGTGGTTAGCACTGCTATTTTACATCTCCAGGGACCCAGGTTCAATCCCACCCTTAGGTGACCATCTGTGTGGAGTTTGCATGTTCTCCTCTGTGTCTGCAGGGGTTTCCTGTGACAGTCTAAAGATGTGTAGGCTAGGTGGATTGGTTGCACTAAATTGCACATAGTGTTCAGGGATATGTAAGTTAGGTGCATTAGCCATAAGAATTACAGGGATAGGGTAGTTTGCTTTTTGGAGAGTTGGTGTAGACTTGTTGGGCTGAATGGCCTGCTTCCATACTGTAGGGATCCTATGATTCATTCAGTCAAAGGTGACACCTTGGCAAGTGACTCTTCTTATAAACTGGAGGCTAATTCAATGAAGTAACATTGAAAAGTTTGGATTCTCACATGGCCACAATGAAAGATTCAAAAATTTGTTTTTGATTGGAACAGATTCTTCAAAATTTGACATGTTGTCTACAAATATTCCACTCAAATTCAAAACTTGCATCTTAATGCATTTCCTGCGACTTGGTTGAACTGTGAGAGTTACCTCAAATGTGTGTGTGGGGGTGGTAATGACCTAGTAATATCATTGTTTGACTGTTAATCCAGAGACCCAGACAATGTTCTGGGAAGCTGGGTTCAAATCCCACCATGGAATGTGGAATTTAAATTCAACAAATACCTTGAATTAAGAATCTAGTGATGACCGTGAATCCACTGTCGATTGTTGGAAAAACCTAGTTGGTTCACTAATGTCCCTTAGGGAAGGAAAAGGGCCTACATGTGGCTCCAGACCCACACCAATGTGGTTGACTCTTAAATGCCCTCTGGACAATTAGGGATGGGCAATAAATGCTGGCCTAGCCAGTGATGCCCATGTCCCATGAATCAATAAAGAAAAAACAAGTTAGCACTGTACTGTATATTTCTATCCTATCAATGACCAGAGGGCAAAGATTTAAGATGCCTTGCCAAAGACCTGAGTTAATTTGAGGAAATTTTCTTTTCGGGTTATTATGACCAGGACTAAATACCCTGCCAAAATATTGATGGAAGCAATTCAATAGTTACCTTCAAAAATAATTGGCCAAATATTTAAAGGTTAATTGGAAAGCACAGGCAAACAGCTGGCTAGGTACGATAGGCTGAATGGCCTCATTCACACTGTAGAATTCTATGAATGTCAAAAAAGCCCTTGGACTTTCTACTCTTATGGAAAATCTTGTATGCTTGCAAGAACATTTATAACCAAATGAGATTTATTTTTCAAAGCTTATTGTCTTCCTGTCATCAGGACAATTTACAAAAATACCAATGTGAATGGAAGAAACATGTTTATGTCTGTTGTTTCCCTTCGCTTTGGTATTTCTTGTGAATTGTCCTGATGAGTGCAAGGTGCAAAGCTTCAACAAAGACATCTTTTTTCAACAATATTCAAGTTCTGTATGACCAAATAACTCTTTAATGCTCAAACCAAACTCACTCCTAGCCAATGAAGGCAGTGTTTATCCAGGATATCCTCAGGGATTTTGCTGGACTTCCTGGGATTGTGATAACTGGAGCCTCATTCATCCCCACATCCCTCCCACAACCTTGAAATACAGCCTGCATGTTTAGCACTGATGGTGTTCCCGTGTTTCTGCTCCCACTGGCCTTCTACATGGCAGAGGTCAAGTGTTTGGAAGGAGGTATCAAGAAATGGTTAGGGGCATCTTGCAAATGGTTTGGTTCAATCTCACTGTATCATTGAATTATCCAGAGAAGAACAGAACTGTTCCACACAGTCCCTCTGTTGTAGAATATAGGACATAGATCAGTATAGCAAAGGAACCAAGATGCCATTCTCAACTAATCCCATTCACCTGCTCTTGGTCTATATCTCTGTACTCCCTGCCTATTCATGTGCCTGTCTAAATGCCTTTTAAACATTGCTAACGTATCTGATTCTATCACCTTCCCTGGCATGCATTCCAGGCACCTACCACCTTCTGTGTAACAGAAAATGGCCTCATACATCTCCTTTAAAGGTTTCCCCTTTCATCTTAAACCTATACCCCCATGGTATTTGAAATTTCTAGCCTGGGAAGATTCCTATTATCCACCCTGTCCATGTCTCTCATGTCCTTACTCTTTCAATGAACCAGCCAGTTAGCTCCACACCCCACTGACATCACAACATTCAAGATAATGGGCCAAGTGCTGGTAAATGGGATTAGATCGAAGGTCAGGTGTTTCTCATGTGTCAGTGCAGATTTGATGGGCCAAAGGACCTCATCTGCACACTTTGATTCCATGATACCACATAGCTCTGCAGTTTTTCCCTTTTAAATATTTATCTGATTCACTTTTGAATATGACTATTGAATTCTTGTCCATTGTCCTTCCAGACAGCACTTTCAAGATTTTAGGAAAATGTCATATAGGAAATGAATCGCCGTCTCCCCTCTAACTCTTTCACCAACTATCTTCAATCTGTGTCCTCTGGTTACTGACCTTCCAGCTGGTGGGCACAGGCTCCCCTTCATCTCATTTGCAAAATCCCTCCATAATGTTTAACATCTGATGTAAATCTCCCCATAACCTTTTCAGCTCGATAGAAAACAATTCCAAATTTCCCAGTTTCTTCTTTTTCCTGAAATCTCTCGTCTCTGGTACCATTTGAGTAAACATCTCCTGAAGTTTTTCTGCTCAAAAGAGATAAGCACATTTTCTCCAGTTTTCTCAGCAATTCTATGTTATTCTTTCAGGGAACTTATGCCACAGTGTTTAAGGGTAGAAGCAAATTAACCGAAAACCTGGTGGCACTGAAGGAGATCCGACTGGAACATGAAGAGGGAGCTCCATGCACTGCAATACGAGAAGGTATAGTCCAGTCCATAAATACTACTCCGCATCT
This sequence comes from Ginglymostoma cirratum, assembly GCA_024137785.1. Lineage (NCBI taxonomy): Eukaryota > Metazoa > Chordata > Chondrichthyes > Orectolobiformes > Ginglymostomatidae > Ginglymostoma > Ginglymostoma cirratum. Next base: position 4,504,323 of record JAHRHZ010000027.1, read on the forward strand.
TAGTAATGCTAGCTTTGGTGGGAGGCTGGGTGCAATGGTGAATCTTAACTGTGTGACATTCCAGTGTCTCGTTGAATAACACTCTAACCTCTGAGTCAGAGGGGAGAGTTTCAAATTCCAGTATGAATGCAGAAGTTAAAAAATGAACTCAGAATGACACTCACAGTGCTGCACTGTCTGATGAGCCGTCTTTCAGGTAAGATGCTACACTGAAATCTTGATTTAAGTAATTCTGTTGTGTTACTTTGCTGTGTACTCCCTGCTGTTTTGGCCATTTTTAATTCCTGAATCAACATTGTTAAACCCAACAACATCTTTCAAACCTGTGGCCACTACCATCGAGAAGGACAAGGGCAACTGATCTACAGAAACACTGTTTCCTGCAAGTTCCCCTCCAGGCCACTCACCATCCTGACTTGGAAAGATATGATTGTTCCTTCAGCTGGGTCCATATCCTGGAACTCGCTCCTTCACTATATTGAGTGGATATTTGCACCGAATGATTGCAGTGGTTCAAAGAAGGTAGCTCCCAACCATCTTCTCAAGGGCAACTAGGGATGCGCGATAAGTGCTGACCCGGCCAGTGATGCCCACATCCCACAAGTGAATAATCAGTAAATTCTCACATCGCCGTTTGTGGGAGATTTCTGTATGCCTCTTTCCGCTGCAATTCCTGCATCATGACAGTCACTTCAAACACATTGACTGTAAAGTGTTTTGGGAGATCCTCAGGTCCTTAAAATTGTATCAGAGATAAAAGGTACTGCAGATGCTGGAGAATCCGAGATAACAAGGTGTGGGGCTGGATGAACACAGCAGGCCAAGCAGCATCATAGGAGCAGGAAAGCTTGACGTTTTGGGCCTAGACCCTTCATCAGAAATGGGGGAGGGGAAGAGGGTTCCTCAACCTCTCTAGCCCTCTCACTGTCTCCTCTCCACCTATCCTCTCCTCTTTCCATCTTCTATCTGCCTCCCCCTCTCTCCTTATTTATTTCAGAACCCTCTTCCCCTCCGCCATTTCTGCTGAAGGGTCTAGGCCCGAAACGTCAAGCTTTCCTGCTCCTATGATGCTGCTTGGCCCGCTGTGTTCATCCAGCCCCACACCTTGTTATCTCAGGTCCTTAAAGTTGCTTTATAAAGGGAGATGTTTTTCGGCCTGATCGCACGTGTTGCGGTACAGCTCTGCAAGATACAGATATAGTCTAGAACCTTACTCAGGTGCCTGTTCTGGGTGAATGTGTAATGCCTAGGAAATGAGTAACATCAGTCTTTTGCACTATGAAAGGCATCACTGTATAAGTATTGTGGACTTCCCACTGGGGACATGGAGTCATCGAGTCATACAGCACAGAGATAGACCCTTCAGTCCAGCTTGTGTTTGCCAACCAAGTTTCTGAAACTGAACTAATCAAATTTGACTCCATTTGGCCCATATCCCCCTAAGGCTTTCCTATTCATTTACCGGTCCAAATGTCTTTTTAAATGTTGTAACTGTACCTGGATCTATCGCTTCCTCTGGCAGTTCGTTCGACACACGAAATACCCTCTGTGTGAAAATGTTATCCCTCAGGACCCTTCTAAATCTTTCTCCTCTCATGTTAAAATTATGCTGTCTTATTTTGAATTGATTTTATAAATTTCTATAAAGTCACCCCTCAAACCCCTACTCTCCAGTGAAAGAAGTCCCAGCCTACCCAGCCCCTCCTTATAAGTCAAACCCTCCAGTCCTGGTAACATCCTGGTAAATCTTTTCTGTACTCTCTCTAATGTAATAATATCCTTCCTGTAGCAGGGTGATTAGAACTAGCCTTACCAACGTCCTGTACAATTGCAACATGATATCCCAAATCCTTTACTCAAAGGTCTGAGCAATGAAAGCAAGAATGCTAAACACATTCTTCACGATCCTGTCTACCTGTGACGCAACTTTCAAAGAACTATGTACTTGATTCCCTGGGTCTCTCTGTTTGACAACACTCCTCCAGGGCCCTACCATTAACTGTAAAAGTCCCGTGCCTGGTTGTCTTATCAAATGCAAACTTCACATTTAACTCAATTAAACTCCATCTGTCACTCCTCAGTCCATTGACAAAATTAATCAAGATCCTTTTGGTAATCTTGGATAACCTTCTTCACTCTACCACCAATTTCGGTGTCATCCGCAAGCTTACTAACCATGCTTCCTATATTCTCATCCAAATCATTTATATAAATGACAAACAAAAGTAGTCTCAGTACCAGTCCCTGCAGAACATCGCTGATCTCAGGCCTCCAGTCCAAAAAACAACACTCCACCACCTTCTGTCTCCTACTGTCAAGCCAATTTTGTATCCAATTGGAAGGATCTGCCTGGATCCCACGTGATTTAACTTTACTAATGAGCCCACCATGTGTAGCCTTATCAAAGGCCTTACTAAAGTCCATGTAGACAAAGAATACCGCTCTGCCTTTGTTAATCTTCTGGGTTACATCCTCAAAAACTCAATCAAATTTGTGAGATATTGATTTTTCCAAGCACAAAGCCATGTTGACTATCCCTAGTCAGTCCTTGCTTGTCCAAATGCATATAAATCCTGTCTCTCACTGTCCCCTCCAACAACTTATCCACCACTGATGTCAGACTCACTGGTCTATAATTCCCAGGCTTCTCCTTGCAGCCTTTAGAATAGAATAGAATCCCTACAGTGTAGAAACAGGCCCTTCAGCCCAACAAGTCCACAATGACCCTTGGAGCATCCCACCCAGACCCAGCCCTATAATCCAGCTTATCTACACATCGCTGAACACTATGGGCAATTTAGCATGGCCAATCCACCTAACCTGCACAACGTTGGACTGTGGGAGGAAACAGGAACACCCGGAGGAAACCCACACAGACACGGGGAGAACGTGCAAACCGCACACAGTCTGTCGCCGGAGGGGGGAGTCAAACATGGGTCCCTAGTGCTGTGAGGCAGCGGTGCTAACCACTGAGCCACCATGCCACCCCTTCCTTATATAAAGTCACAACATTCGCAACCCTCCGGTACTATGGCACCGCACCCGTGGCTGTGGATGATAAAAATACCTCTGCTAGGGGCCCACAACGTCTTCCTTAACTTCCCACAATGTCCTAGGATACACTTGATCAGGTCCTGGATATTTAATTAACTTTATGCTTTTTACAACATCCAGCACCCCTTGTTCTATAATGTGGACTCTTTTCAATACATCACTATTAATTTCCCTGAGTTCCCTAGCTTCCATGTCTTTCTCCACAATAAATACAGATGACCAGAAACAAGAATCATAGATGATTGGGCCCTCTGGTTCGACAAACCCCTTTTGCTAAATTGATCAGCGTAGACAAGTGATCAGTCTTGGGATTTCCCTGATCTCTGTCTGGGCTTAGCATTCAGCTACAGGACTGATTAACCACCTTTTATTTTGTATGGACATGGAAAAGGAATCCTTTTTCTTCATCAGCCAGTAGATGGTGGTGTTTCCTCACATGATTCAATAGTTACCATGCAACAATGGTAACCTGGATTTACATTTAAACGTCATTAACCCAGGTAGACTTCCCTAGAACCTTCATTAGTGGGTTCAGGGACAAGAAAGACATAAAAGAGTCAAGGATAAAGAGTAGGAGAGATTTCTTTTTGTTATTGCCCATCCTTAATTGCCCAGAGGACTGTTAAGTGTCAACCACATTGCTGTGGGTCTGGAGTCACATATAGAATGGTAGTTTCCTTCCCAAAAGGAGATTAGTGAGCTGGATGGTTTTTTCCAACAATCAGCAACAGTTTCACAGCCATTATTAGACTCTTCGCTCCAGATTTTTTTTAAAATTTGAATTCAGATTCTACCATCTGCTGTGGTGGGATGCAAACCCAGGTCCCCAGAAGGTTACTTGAGTCTCTGGATTGACAGTCCATCTACATTACCACTAGGCCGTCACCTCCGCCTGTTTCATCAGAGTTGAATGACATTTTGTCAGAGCTAATTTTATGGAATATCTTAAAGAAATAGGTGGAAAGGTTCTGGGAAGATATTTCAGGACATGCGAAGGTGAAGGTATGGATAACAAAGGCAGGATGTGTTGAAGAGTCTGGATTTAGAGGTGCACAGTGCCTGGACGGGGTGGTGATCCAGAATTCAGATAAGAGCAAGACATGACTGCATTTAGTTACAAGGATGAGGACTTTAAGTTGGAGTTGGTTGGCCAATGTGAGAGAGGGAAGGCAGGGAGGACAGACAAACAGAATGGAGTCCTTGGGGTTAACAGGGGGATAAATCTATGTATTTGACTGAGTGAGTGGTCAACCTTTGGAACAGGGGCGTGCAGAGAGCATTGTTTCATTCAAATAAAAGTTAGATTTATTTCACGAAGAAGCAAGGCTGAGTTACTCCATTGTCTGAGTAATTTGAGATATGATGTTGGGTGGCTCTGATATGATTGGTGAGGAGCAAGCAACAAACCTGTTGTTCTCAAAGTTCTCCCCCATGATCAATCTCGCCTGATGTCTGCTCTCATTGATAGAGACTGATGACGATGATTTGTCATGAGCCCCATTATCACTGGACTATGTGACTGTCCAGGAATGTAGAAGCATAAAGAGATGGACACTGTTCTTAATTTTATCCAGCTATTTCCTACATTCCGATGTTCCAAAGCTTGGATGATCAATAACATAGGCTGTAAGAGAGTGAGTATGAGACTGAGTGTTTATGTATGTGAGAGTATGTGTGTATATGTGGGACCCTGTGTGTGTACCTGCGTTCCTTATTTATTTATTTAATTTATTCAGGCACTGCAGGTGTTGCTGGGTAGGCCAGCATTTACTGCCTATCCCTAATTGCCCTTAAGAAGCTGGTGGTGACCTGCTTTCTTGAACTGTAGCAGTCTATGTTGTGGGAGTACGCCCAAAATGCCATTGCAGGGGGCAATTCCAGGATTATCCAGCGATAGTGCAAGAACGGCGATATGTTTCCAAGTCACGATGGTGAGTGGCTTGATGGGGAACTTACAGAGCTCTTTCAGTATAACAGGGTCAAAATCTTAGAACTCACTCCCCAGTGGCACTGTGGGTCTACCTGCAGCACATGGACTGCAGTGGTTCAAGAACATAGAATATAGGAGTGGGAGTAGGCTATTCAGCCCTTCAACCCTTCTCTGCCATTCAATATGATCATGGCTGATCATCCAACTCTCTCTCCTGTTCCTGCTTTCTCCCCATACTGGAGGCCTGTGACCAACGGTGTGCCACAAGGATTGGTCCTCTGCTTTTTGTAATTAATATAAAAGATTTGAATGTGAACATAGCAGGTATGGTTAGTAAGTTTGCAGATGACACCAAAATTGGAGGTGTAATGGACAGTGAAAAAGGGTCCTTCAAAGTACAATAGGATTTTGATCAGATGGGCCAATGAGTCAAGGAGTGACAGATGGACCTTAATTTAGATAAATGTGAGGTGCTGCATTTTGGAAAAGCAAATCAAGGCAGGACTTATACACTTAATGGTAAGGTCCTGGGGAGTGTTGCTGAACAATGAGACTTTGAGTGCACGTCCATAGTTCCTTGAAAGTAGAGTCGCAGGTAGACAGGATAATGAAAAAAGCATTTGGTAAGCTTGCCTTTACTAATCAGTGCATTGAGTATAGGAGTTGGGAGGTCATCTTGCAGCTGAACAGGACATTGATTAGGCCACTTTTGGAGTATTGCGATGGGAAGGATGTTGTGAAACGTGAAAGGGTTCAGAAAAGATTTACAAGGATGTTGCCAGGGTTAGAGGGTTTGATCTGCAGGGAGAGGCTGAATAGGCTGGGGCTATTTTCCCTGGAGCGTCAGAGGCTGAGGGGTAACCTTATAGAGGTTTATAAAATCATGGGGGCATGAATAGCGTGAATAGGCAAGGTCTTTTCCTCAGGGTGTGGGAGTCTAAAACTAGAAGGCATAGATTTGAGGTGAGAGGGGAATGATTTAAAAGGGACCTGAGGGGCAACATTTTCATGCAGAGGTTGGTGCATGTATGTATTGAGCTGCCAGAGGAAGTGGTGGAGGCTGGTACAATTACAACATTTAAAAGGCATCTGGATGGGTATATGAATAGGAAGGTTTTAGAGGGATATGGGCCAAATGCTGGCAAATGGGACTAGATTTATATAGGATATCGTGTCGGCATGGACGAGTGGGACCGAAGGGTCTGTTTCTGTGCTGTATATCTCGATGACTCTATAACTACATTTAACTTCCTGAAATCACTCAATGTTTGCCCTCAACAGTTTCCTGTGGCAGAGAATTTCACAGGCTCATCATTCGCTGGATGAGGAAACGTCTCCTCGTCTCAGACCTAAATGGCTTCCTCTGTATCCTTCATTGGTGATCCCTGGCTCTGGCCTCCCCTGTCAGCGGGACTATCCTTACCTCATCCACCCTGTCTAATCCTGTCAGAATTTTACAGCTTTCTATCAGAAGTTTCCCTTATTCTTCAAAACTCCCATGAGTATATCCTAACTGATCAAGTCTCTCCCCATATTTCAGACCCGCCATCCCAGGAATCAATCTGGTAAACTTTCTTTGCAATCCTTCATTAGCCAGAACATTTCGCCTCAAATAAGATCAAAACTGTGCACATGAAGGCAGCTCACGGGCACTAGTGATAGGCAATAAATGCAGGCCCAGTCAGCAACACCCACACCTCATGAATTAATAAAATAAATGCACTCCTTGGTGCACTTCCTATTCTCTCTGTTGAGTTAATTTCAGTTGTTCTGAAACTTTGTGATCCTTATCCTAAGCCACAAAATCTGCAGTCTTTAATAAAATCATGAGGGGCATGGATTGGGTAAAGAGCCAAGGTCTTTTCCCCAAGGGTAGGGGAGTCCAACACTAGAGGGCGTAGGTTTAAGGTGAGAGGGGAAAGATTTTAAAAGGGAACGAAGGGATAACTTTATCACACAGAGAGTAGTGTGTGTATGGAATGAGCTGCCAGAGGACGTGATGGAGGCTGGTACAATTATAACATTTAAAAGGAATCTGGATGGGTATATGAATAGGAAGTCTTTAGAGGGATTTGAGCCAAATGCTGGCAAATGCGACTAAATTAATTTGGGATATCTGGTTGGCATAGATGAGTTAGACCGAAGGGCCTGTTTCTGTACTGTACATTTCTATGATCCTATGACTTTATGATATGGGCAGTGTGTCTATTGAGAATTGAAAGCTAGGTGGAAGTAACAACAATGTAGAAATTGCAGTAGAACAACTTCTCTTTTTGGTATTCTTTGGTGGAATGTTCAATAGGATCTGAAATAACGGTGGCTCGGCATTATCACACAAAATTCCTGAATTGCCGAAGGAAACTATTCAGTCTGTTGTGTCTACGTGGCTGTCAGAACATGTTGTTTAATTGTAAATCTATTTAAATAATCATCCAACATCCTCTTGAATGCCTCAATTGAACCTACCTTCTACCCAATATCCAGACAGCATACTCCAGACCCTAAATACTCATTGTGTATTGAGTTATTCAGATATAACAGTGGTAACAAGGACAGTTCATTGGTGATCTGATTGAACATTGGACACCTTTGTTTCTTGAGACGTGATCCAACTTGTCAATTAAATATTAGCTGGAAAATCCAAGAGTGTCGAATGGGGTTGAGCCAGAGTAAATAAGTAGAAAGATTTAATTTGTATTTTGTGGAAAATGGAGACCTTGCAGACCTTTCCAAAATGAAAACAGTTCATGCTTATAGATTGTAACCTGGAAACTTATGCATCTGAAGGCTGTTGCTGGGGACTAGCAGACGGGTGTGTATGTATACATGTTTATGAGAAACAGCATGATCTGTGCGTATGTGAGAGTTTGTATGTGAGAGAGAGTGAGCGAGGATTTAGATGTTTGTGTGAAAGCCTGTGTACTATTTCAATTCACTGAAACTACACTCACTTTTAAAGTTAAAATAGGGCGCCACGTTTGTGTCTGCTTGTGAGAGAATTGGCAAAATTGAGTTAGGACGAGCTGAAAGGGGAGAGATTTAACATTCAGATGTGTGTCTAAGGCTTGTTTGATGTAAATATTTCCTGGAGCTTGTCTCTGTGAGTACTGACAAAACAGTGGAAATGTGTGAGTGCAGGAAATACACACCATGTCCTGACAGACTGAGTTGAAACTAGATCAATACTGGTCTCTTGGTTAATACAGGCTTATAGTGGTGAGTCTTTGCAATAGTCAGTCTCAAAACCATAACCTCTTCTAAAAGAAAATGATTTTCTTGTTCAGAGTCACTTAGTCTATGGAAGGGTCACTCCTCCATAAAGTACAACCTTTTTGTAGCACACCAAAAGTGCTTAAAGGATGTGGACCAAGGTCCCAGCAGAGGAGGTCAGCTGCACAAGGGCCCTGGCTTATCCTGAATCTATTTTAGGAATAACCACAGTCACCATGTAGTTCAGGGCCTGGCATTCAGTATATGGAGATTTTCACAAGAGGCTTTTTAGTGTTTCTCATTCCTAACTCCAAAGGATGTCAACTGGCAGATCTTGCTCAGGAAGGCTGTTCCATCTGGCTGGCTGAGGTGGAAGGCATGCAGTAGTTTGGTTGAACAGGTCATTGTGGAGTTGTTAAATTAGACAAAGTAAGTGGTAAAGTGGTTGACCCCAAAACATTGAAAGTTATCAAGAGGGAGTTAGGTACATTTCTTGGGGCTAAAAGGATGGAGGGTATGGGGAGAAAGTACGAACAGGGGACTGAGCTGGATGATCAGCCATAATCGTATTGAATGGCGGAGCAAGCTCAAAGGGCTGAATGGCCTATTCCTGCTCCTATATTCAATATTTCTATGAGCTGCAGCATGAGTGATCCCATCATCAAATGTCCTCACGCATGAATGTAAATGATTGTGTAGTGGTTTTGCTCCTTCACCAATAATCCAGAGGACATCAGTTCAAATCCCACCACCCCAACTTTGGGAATGAGAATTCAGTTTTTAAACCAACAGTTTCAAAAAATAGTCTTGAAGTAACATAGATAACAAGGTGTAGAGCTGGATGAACACAGCAGGCCAGGCAGCGCCAGAGGAGCGGGAAAGCTGACGTTTCGAGTCTGGACCCTTCTCCAGAAATCTGAATCTTTCTGAAGAAGGGTCCAGA
>JAHRHZ010000027.1:4513859-4552055 GCA_024137785.1 Ginglymostoma cirratum
TCTGGACCCTTCTTCAGAAAGATTCAGATTTCTGGAGAAGGGTCCAGACTCGAAACGTCAGCTTTCCTGCTCCTCTGACGCTGCCTGGCCTGCTGTGTTCATCCAGCTCTACACCTTGTTATCTCAGATTCTCCAGCATCGGCAGTTCCTACTATCTCTTGAAGTAACATAACAGGTATCTGTAAAAGTGACCATGATGATTTCATTAAAAAGCCAACCCTTTCTGGGGAAGAATGCTGACATCCTTATAGAATGTGGCCTACTTTATTTACATCATTGTAGTCGACCCTTGCCCTGTGAAGGGCAATCTGTGAAGCTAAAGATGGGCAATAGATGCTGGCCTCACATCTATCCTAAGAATGAATCCATTTGCATGTGGAGTGGGAACATTCTAAAATGAAAACGTTGTTAGGATTTATGCACAACTGTTAAGGCCTGAAGTTACTGCCAATCTCTAATTGCTATTGAGAAGGCGGTGATGAGTCACCTTGTTTTTTTCAACCATATCAGAGGGCATTTGATAATTATCAACACTGATGTCGGTCTGGACTCGCATGTTGGTCTAGGCCCGAAACGTCAGTCTTCCTGCTCCTCTGATGCTGCTTGGCCTGCTGTCTTCATCCAGCTCTACACCTTGCTTCGTTATTTTGCCTGGTCTGATTGTGAACATAACTCCACTTTTCCACTTGATCAAAATTTTGTCCAGTGCAGCCTTGAATAATTTCAAGGATCCAACCTCCACCAATCTCTCTGGAAGAGAATTCCAATGATTAGCACTCTGTGAGAGAAAGGGTTCTCCTCATCTCTGTCTCAATTAGGGACCCCCTAATTTATTGACGTCTCATCCAACATTTAGTTTCCACCCCCATCTTGCCCCCACCTTCCCACAAGGAGAAACATCCTCTTAGCATCCACCCTGTCAAGCCCCCTCATGGTCTTATAAGTTTCACTAACAGGAAGGATATTATTAAACTGGAGAGGTGTCAGAAGAGAGTTACCAGGATGTTGCTGGGTATGGAAGGTTTGAGTTATAAGAAAAAGCTGAATAGGCTGGGACTTTTTTCACTGGAGCATAGGAGGTTGAGAGTTGACCTTATAGAAGTTTACAAAATAATGAGGGGTATAGAGAGAGTTAATGGCACCAAACAAACCTTCCACATTAGACAGGGATTCACCCGCGCATCCACCAATGTGGTCTACTGCATCCGCTGCTCCTGATGTGGCCTTCTCTACATCGGTGAGACCAAGAGGAGGCTCAGAGACCATTTTGTAGAGCATCTGTTTGCAACAAATGACAACACCTTCCAGTCGCGAACCATTTCCGCTCCGCTCCCTGGGTGACATGTCCATCTTGGGCCTCCTCCAGTGTCACAATGACGCCACCCGCAAACTGGAGGAGCAGCACCTCATATTCCACCTTGGAAGCCTACAACCCAATGGCCTAAATGTGGATTTTATCAGTTTCAAAATCTCCCCTCTGCCTGGCCTCATCCCATGACCAACCCTCCCTCTCATCCCCACCTTCTTGACCTGACACAACCTGTCCACGTTCTCTCCCACCTATCTTCACCTCACTGACCAATCCTCACCACTGCCTACCTGCACTCCCATCTACCTACCCCAGCCCCACCCTTCATCTCTCTATTTATTTCTGGGCTCCCTTTCCCCCTACACCCGTACCCACCCTGCATCCCACCCCATTTCTGAAGAAGGGTTCTGAAGAAACGTCAACTTTCCTGCTCCTCTGATGCTGCCTGGCCTGTTGTGTTCCTCCAGCTCCACACTGTGTTATCTAGAGTTAATGGTCGTTGTCTTTTCCCTAGGATGGGGATTTCACGACCAGGGGCACATTTTTAAGGTGAGAGGAGAGAGATTTAAAAAAAGATATGAAGGGCAAATTTTTTACACAGAGGGTGGTGTGCGTGTTAAATGAACTTCCTGAGGAGATGGTGGATGTGGATACAATTACAATGTATAAAGACATTGGCTTTTTTAAAAATTCATTCATGAGATGCGGTCATCGCTGGCTGGACCAGCATTTATTACCCATCCCTAATTGCCCAGAGGGCAGTTATGCATCAACCATATTGTGTGGGTCTGGAGTCACATGTAGGCCAGACCAGGTAAGGATGGCAGATTTTCTTACCGAAATGGCATTAGTGAACCTGATGGGTTTATTCCTGACAATGGTTTGCATGGTCATCATTAGATTGTTAATTCCAGATTATTATTGAATTCAACTTCCACCATCTGCCCTGGCAGATTTGAACCCAGGTCCCTAGAACATTACTTGGGTCTCTGGATTAATCGTCTAGTGATAATAACACTAGGCCATTGCACACCCCTATGTGAAGAGGAAGGATTTGGAGGGATATGGGACAGAAGCAGGCAGGTATGTCTAGTGTAGTTGGATAATGTTCTGCATGGACTGATTGGACCAAAGGGTCTGTTTGCATGCCATATGACCCTATAACTCTAAGATCACCTCTCATTCTTCGAAACACTCAAGTGTGAGCCCAATCTTCCCTCAAATGACAACCCTTTCATCCTCTGAATCAATGCACGGAATCTTCTCTGAACTGCTGATGAAAATATCATTTTTGATTTTTATCAATTAATTGAATTTGAATTCTCCACCTGCTGTGAAATCTTGTTTCCTGTAATAGTTCAGTAACATTAGTGCGATTCCATCTGACTGAGATCTTCCTTTTGAGCTGAGAACAAAATGTGCTAGAAATCACAGCAGGTCAGGCAGCATCCATGGAGAGAGAGCAAGCTAACGTTTTGACTCTTCATCAGAGATCTTCCTTTTCCTGCTATAAGGGCTAGTTGTGTCATTTTTGCAATCCCCTTGACTCAGATCAAGGACACAGTCAGAGTGTAACCCTCGTGCTTTATTTTGACTCAATAATGTGTATACAGTGAGTTAAGGAAACTTTTGGCTGTTATATGTCTGTACATCTATTTATCAAATACACTCCACCCAGCTTTTGATTTGGCTGCTGTTAATGGATTACAGCTATTAAAGATTTCCTCTGGGTTTACACGATTACCTAAACACTCAAAGGTTGGTTTGGGGAAATCACGTAGCTGAGGTCAGGTGACAGTTACCCAGTGAGATTGACCAATCATTAACAGGTAATTGTATTGTGCTAATGTGATTTCCAGCATTTTTTTTGTTTTCAGTTCAAAAACAAGATCTTAGTCAGATGGAATCGTAGTAATTGTGGTAATAATGGACTATAATTGGAAACAAGACTTCATAGCAGTTAGCGGAATTCAAATTCAATTAATTGAATTTACCCTGGGGTTAAAACTAGGTGTAGCTTCACTGCCTGATCTCACTGTTTACCCATACATCACATAAGGGAGACTGAGACGCTGTGAGAAAGACAGGTAATGTGGCTAGTGTCATGGGGTAGGCAGGAACATTGAGAGACTACAAAGGGGAACAAGGTAAATGGGGCGAACAAGGTGACAAGTGAGACAGACCGTGGGAGAAGGGAAAAATGATAGGCAAATTGTGTGTGAGAGTTTCAGAGAGGGTTTGAGGCAATGATAATAATGAAACATGTGAGAGAATTGTGCAAATGTAAAAGATAGGAGCATGAGTAAGTCATTCAGTCCCTCAAGGCTGCGTTACCATTCAATAATATTCATGTGATATGTCACTGCAACTCCACTTGCTTGTCCAATCTTCTACATCTCTTAACTCCTTTAGTCGCCAAAACCTGTTGACCTTGGCCTTGAATATACTCACCACAAAGCATCATAGCCCTCCATTTCAAAAGGGTGTGACATTACGTCACCTTTACTCAATTCTAAATGACCAACCTCTATCCTGAGACAATGAGTTATAGTTTGAGAATTTGTGTCCTGTAGAAACAGCCCCAGGCAAATATCAGCATTAGTGTGGGAGATAACAAGGTGTGGAGCTGGATGAACACAGCAGGCTAAGCAGCATCATTGGAGCAGGAAAGCTTGACGTTTTGGGCCTAGACCCTTCATCAGAAACCGTCTAGGCTCGAAACGTCAAGCTTTCCTGCTCCTATGATGCTGCTTGGCCTGCTGTGTTCATCCAGCTCCAAACCTTGTTATCTCAGATTCTCCAGCATCTGCAGTACCTATTATCTCTGATACAGGATTAGTGTGGGGTCAGTTTATCTCAGGCGCTTAATGAAAATCTGAAGTGGTTCTAACAGATGAGCAGAAATGTCGGAGGGCCCGGGTACTGTAAGAGAAGAGTGTGTGAGAAAGAACACAAGGCTGAATGTGCTTAGGATATAATGTGTAAAAAGGCAAAAAGAAATGAGCTTGTAGAGTAAGGATTTGAAGAGGAAGTGTGTGTTAATGCGGTGGCAAGTCAATGTTTGAAAGCTGCATTTTTAAAAGGGGCCGACACATGGAAGTGGGAAATGTTGTGACACACAAAGTAAAATGTAGCCCCACTACTCCCAGGATCATCGGAAAAGTTAATGAATGTAAAGTCCCCTATCATTGCAAACAAGTTACCAGGAAACACTGAGCAGGTTCCTGGGCTCAACAAGAACTACTATTTATTTCAAATAGGTAAATTGAAATCACAATCAGCTATGAACTATCAACATATGGCTCTACTAGTTAAACTTTAACCACACTTTTTAAAACCCTTATACACACATGGGCAAACAAAAGACACGCTGGGAAGTCTCTTGTGGCACAGTGATAGTGTCCTTACTTTGGAGCTAGAAAGTTCAAGTGCCACCAACTCCAGAAGTGTGCCACAATGCATCTCAACGGTTTGCTATAACTAATGGGGAAAAAAATGATTGTAGTCGTGGGTGGAAGGTAAAATAACTGGGACCCACATTTCAATAACACCACTCCACCATAGGGTTTGTGTTTTTTTTACATCCTAAAGCTTTCTGATCTTTGCCCTCTTTTCTCCAGGTGTTTTTACTACTTCACCAGAGGCACAGGTCAATTGATACATTAACTACAAAATCTCTCAGCTGTTGTTGAAGAAATACCATACTGTACTCAAAAAAGTTAACTGCCTCTTTCTCTCTCCACAGATGCTGCCAGACCTGCTGAGTTTCTCCAGCAATTTCTGATTGTATCTCAGATTTAGGGGAGGCGATGGCCTAGTGGTATTATCACTGGACTGTTAATCCAGAGACCCAGCTAATATTCTGGTGACCTAGGTTCAAATCTCACCAGGGCAGATGGTGGAATTTGAATCCAATAAAAAAATCTGGAATTAAGAATCTCATGATGGCCATGAATCCATTAACAATTGTTGAGGAAAATCCCATCTGGTTCACTAATGTCCTTTAGGGAAGGAAACTGCCATCCTTACCTGGTCTGGCCTATATGGGACTCCAGACCCACAGCAATGTGGTTGACTCGTAACTGCCCTCTGGGCAATAGGGATGGGCAATAAATGCTGCCTAAAAAGTGATGCCCTCATCCTGTGAATGAACAAAAATAAATTTCCAGCATCTGAAGTATTTTGTGTTTAACAGAATCCATTCATTCTTTCTCCTGCCAGCTCTTCTCTTTCTCCAATGTCATGCAATCTTTCACCATTTGTGAAATATTTAATTTATACCATCATTTCACACATGGGGGCACAATCACAATCACACTAATGGTTCCAGCAATGTGAATAATTTTAATATTAATTGTAGAAGTGAAACATCCCCAAATAGTTTTGCATTTTGAGTTTCGAACTTTCCAATGAATGCCAATTGGTTGTGGTCAGTGAAGAATAATCTTTGTCATATCTATGTCAGTCTTAGACTTCAAAGTGTTGAAAAGCCAATAACATTCCCAAAGTTTATTTTTGCTCTGGGAGAGTATTTCCTCAGTAACCACTTTAGTTTCTTAGAAAAGTAACCCATTAGCTTCTCCTGATTCATCGTCAGGCAGGACTGCAGCTACCCTAAGTCACTAATCAATCTCCATTTTGAAAGGTCTTGAAAACTCAGGGGTGCCAGTACTGGTTCAGTTGATGGGGTTGCCATCAACTTCTCAAAGGCAGTCCAACGTTCCATTAACCATTTTAATCCTGCTTGTTTCACTCGCAAATGTGGCAAAGCTACAGGTGATGCAAGTTAAGGACACATTCTTAGAAACTTCATGGTATCCCATTTATTTTTAGGAACAGATTTTCACGCTTCTTGACAACACCTGTCCTTATCTTCTGATACTCTAGGAAAAATAGTCAGGCTTTCATAAATTTTTGGTTAAATTTATCACGAAGCTAGCCAGCTACAATTACTTGAACTGATCTTCTACTTATCTCACATGCTGTGCCCATGTGCTGCTATATCTTACAACATCGTCTAAATAAACGATACAGACTTCAGCTCTGACTTGATGTATTAAACCTTTGGAATGTAGCTAGGGCATTCTTTCATCCAATGTCATCACTCATTATTGGTATAGCCCTCTTGGTGTGACATTGTTAATGTTAATGGCACTTGCCAATACTCCTTCAGTTGATTAGCCTTCTAACACAGTCAATATTGTATTCTACCCATGGAACTTTATACAAATCAGTTTTTGTGAGTGTATTTACCTTTCTGTAGTCTCAACAAAATCTAGTTGACTGTTCTGATTTAGGAACTAACAGTACCAGTGCCCTCCAGCCACTTTGACTGGGTTCCATCAAGTGGTTTCCCAGCATGTACTAACCCTCTGTTTCTACCTGAGCTGGTCTTTCTGGGTTTGATTGATGAGGATACTGATTTACTTCCTACATCCACATCATGCCTAGATATTGTAGTAGATCCAGGTGAATCTCCACAGATTACCTGATCCTTTCCAAGTTGTTTTACAAGACCCTCCCATTGCCCTTTCTCTAAATATGAAAAGAGTGTCTAACTGCCCCTGTATTTCTGTCTTAATGAGTTGGATTGTAGAAGGTTCACTTTGAGAACCGTCAACCTCTGTGCTCGGTTTGTGACAAACGTCAACACCTTCTGGTTATGAACCATTTCAACTCCCACTCCCACTCCCTGGGGACAGGTCCATCCTGAACCTCCTCACAATGACACCACCCGCAAACTGGAGGAACAGCACCTCATATTCTGCCTCGGAAGCCTACAGCCCAATGGCCTAAATGTGGATTTTATCAGTTTCAAAATGTCCCCACCCCCGGCCTCCTCCCATGACCAACCCTCCCTCTTATCAGTCAGAACTGTCAACCTCTCCTTCCATTTTTACTGTCGCTGCCATCTTTTTCCACTCTTACCACCTGATACACTTTCTCCACCTCCTCTTCCTCTTCCCTGCAAGGATATGTTTCAATATATTTATGTGACACAACTGATTCTCTTTCCTATGATTAGAGGGATCTGTCAAACACAGGGTGTCCCGATTTATGCATGTCTGACTTGTGAACGTAATCCAATACAAGGCAGTAATTTTAAAGATCCATCAGATGAACTTTTTCTTGAACTTTACAAACCATTGCTTTACATTGCCTTGCATTGTGTTCTGATTTGCCTACAAGTTGACTTGCAAACGTACTACAGAACAGGACATATTCGCAAAGAACAATGCAGCCCGGGAACAGGCCGTTTTGCCCTCCAAGCCTGCACCAACATATTTTGCCCTGCCATACTAAATCTGCCTTCACTTACAGGATCCATATCCCTTCCTATTCATGTCTTCGCTCAGGTGCTTCTTGAATGCTGCTATTGTATCTGCCTCCACCACCTCCTCTGGCAACATGTTCCAAGGACTGCCAGTAATTCAGTTTAATAGCCTTCCTAACTACTTTGTACGGACCACTGAATTTCACTTTCAGAGGCTGACCTTGCAAATGGAATAATGCCGATACTTTTTCCCCACTTGAAACATTGCAGAATTTTTGCCCATTCTTTCAGTTTTGCCTGTGAAACTTTCACTTGTATTACCCTCTGTGCTCCTGACAGACTTCCACTTTCCCAATTTCTACCCTTTTTAAATCAGTGTGAAAAAGGTTTAGTTTTATGGATTAGTTCATAATCATTTGCTATTACAGCTATCTGTCTAGCAGTTGCAACCTTTTAGTCCTTAATGTAATTCCTTATTATATACGGTGGTGAATTTTTAAATGCCTGTCAAAGAATAATCTCTCTGAAGACTTCACACATGATTTCAATGTATAATGCTCATCAACATTACTTTGGTTAACTGTTTCAAATTTAATATAGGTTCTTCCAGGCTGTCTCCTTAAAGTCCGAAACCTCTATTTGTATGCCTCAGGCACTAACTCGCATATTAGGCCCGAAACGTCAAGTTTTCCTGCTCCTATGATGCTACTTGACCTGCTGTGTTCATCCAGCCCCACACTTGTTATCTCGGATACAGCCAATATAGTTTTTATTACAGTGTCATCACCCCTTGAAACCTCAAACAGTAAAGCATAAATTCCCTGTACTTTACCTGTCAACACACTCTGCCTGAGCAATGTCCAGATTCCCTTTGACCAATTCATTTGTATTTCCAATGCCATATATAGTTTGTATTGAAGACCAGGGGTTTTATTTACCTTTATCATTTACTTACGTCACACGCATGAGACAGTGCGTTGATTTCCAAGGTTCACCACTCCCAAGGTCACTACAGAAGTTAATGAGTTAATCGAAGCTCACAAAGTCTCCAGTTTACCTGTTTGAATCTAGCTAACACGAAATGCTGACCAGGTTCCTGTACTTAACTAGAACTACTTTTTATCACCAATAAGTAAACTGTAATCACAAACAACTAGCGCTGAAGTATCAACATATGTTTCTGGTTAATACGTTAACCCTCCTTTAAAATCCCTACACAAACACTCGAACACTCACTTGCACACACAGAAACAAAAAATTGGTTTTATGGATGGAGGGAAAGTAACAACTGAGAAATTCTTCCCGATAGCACCAGTCCACAAGGTTCATTGAGACAGTCCTTTGGCTTGGCGGGATTTTAGAGTTATGGAGTCATGTAACACGGAAACAGATCCTTCGGCCCAACCAGTCCATGCCAATTATAATCCCAAACTAAACTAGTCCTACTTGCCTGTGCTCGGCCCATATCTCTCCAAACCTTTTTTATTCATGTACTTATCCAAATGTCTTTTTGATAAATGTCCTTTCTGTTCTTAATCTCCTATCTCCAGGTTCTTTCACTTCTTCACAGGAGTGCAGTGCAGTTGGTACACTAACTACAAAGTTTCTTAATTCCTAGATAAAGACAATGGTCTACAGTAACAGGTGGGATAAAATAACTGGACTTCTTTGAGTTTCAGGTATTTTTACTGCAGAGAGGGAGCGACACATAACCTGTCCTTCCAGCAGGTTGAAGTCTTCTCAATGATTCATTCGCACCCATAAGCTGTTCAGCTGCACAGGAACCAATCAGAGAGTTGTTATCAGATTAATGGCCTTTGCATCCAAGACTGGTCACAAACCAATCAGCTACCCGTTGCTGTCGGGATCGCACTCTGCACACACCCTGGTGATATGTCATCTACAAATAGCTTTCCCCTGCTGTTTGAGTGAAGCAGCAGTGTAAACATCACATATAATGAGTTTCAGTGACTTGTTTATTAAAGTGTTGCAATATTTTCTGCACTACTTTGGTTTTAAAACAGTCTTTTTTTTCTATTTTAATTGAGGTAACAGGAAATAAAATTACATGGTCTTATGGGCTGGCATTGAAAAGTGCAGAGGTGCATCCCAATTAATTACTGTGCTCTTTCCCCACAGTTTCGTTGCTAAAGAATCTGAAACATGCAAACATCGTCACTCTACACGACATCATTCACACTGACCGCTCACTCACCCTCGTTTTTGAGTACCTGGTAAGCCATCAAAGTGGGCTAGCTCACTCACAACCTTTCTTTTCATTCTAAAATAAGTGTTTTTGTTTGTAAGTTCCATTCTGAACACATCTTTAGTTTTGTACCCAGGGGCCATAAAACAATTTCTTGGCAGGATCAGACATAGCGCAAAGCTACTGCCACTACACCATAATGTTCTATGTTCTATTCAGTTTCCAATAATTTGGAGATAATGGTCTCCAAGGCAGCAATGGTTGCTATGGACATTTGACAAATGTTGCAAAGCCCCTTTAATTCCTTGCATTTTTTCATTGTGGGTGAGGGCTACCTGGTTGATTTATTCTTAAGGCCTGATTCCTGTCCTGAAAACAGACATGGGAGATGTATCGGTACATCAGGACTCATGATGAAGAGTGTAAACCCCAAACATTGAATTTCCTGCTCCTCTGATGATGCCTGACCTGCTGTGTTCCTCCAGCTCCACACTGTATTGACTGGTAATCCTGAGGCCTAGCTAATACGCTTGGGAATGTGGGATCAAATCCAAGCATGGGGACCTGTGAAATCTAATTCCAATCAATAACTTTGGAATGTAAAGCTACTCGCATATGATTCCTATGAAATTATCATCACTTGTTGTAAAAATTAAGCCTCTTTAATGTCCATTAGGCAAGGAATTAGCCATTCTTACATCTGGTGTACAGTTGATTCCAGAACTGCAGAAATATGGTTGACTTTTAACTGCCCTTTGAAATGGCCTAGTGATCAATCAAGGTCAGTTAGGAATAAGCAACATATACTGGCCTCATCAGTGACTCCAATCACAGAATAAAGAAAACCTGTGGGAAGGTGGATGCATTTTAGTTAAAGAATTTATCAGTATGAAAATCACCAGCACCCCGCCTTTCCCTGTCCCACAGCAGTCCATCCACCCTCTTCTCCCACCCCACTCTCACCCCTCTGGGATCAGTTATTTTCAAGCCTCAAAATGGAGCTACACTGGGAAAATGTATGGGGAGTATCTCTTCACACTGTCCCAGCAAACATTCCCAGTAAGGACAGCATAATTTGATTTAGAATAAAATTCATTCTTGCATCAACTTTACTGCAGCAGGTGACCCTCTTGTTCCTGAGTCATTGAATCCCTACAGCTTGGAAACAGGCCATTCAGCCCATTGAGTCCACATTGACCCTCCAGAGAGCATCCCACCCAAACCCACCCCATCTCTGCATTGTCCCTGGCTAATCCACCTAGCCTGCATGTCCCTGGACGCTATGAGCAATTCAGCATGGCCAAACCACCGAAACGGCACATCTTTAGATCGTTGGAGGAAACGCATGCAGACACAGGAAGAACATGCAAACTCCACACAAACAGTCACCTGAGGGTCGAATGAACCCAGGTCCCTGGCGCTGTGAGGCAGCAGTGCTAGTCACTGTGCCGCCATCAGAAAGTTTTAAATTTAAGCACAAGTATAGAGACTTCCGGTATAATCTGGGCAGTTGTTCTGAGAGAATGCTTCCATGTTGGAGGTGAAGTTTCTGGTTTGAGATATTAAAACAAAGCCCTTCTTAGATGGATGTAAAACATTGTTTAGCACTATATGAGAGAGAGAGCAGCATCTCTAAATTATCTGCTCATTATATCGTTATTGCTTACTATGTACAAATCTGTTGCCGAGTTTCCTACACTATATGGTAACTACAGTTCACAAGCATCTCATTGTTGCAAGGTACTTTGAGACTCCCTGAAGTTGGAAGAAGCTAAGAAATTTAGGCATCAGGGTGGAGGACTGTGAAATATTAGAAGAAATGAACGTGGACCGAGGAAATACTAGAAGGTTTAGCAGCCTTAAAAGTGGATAAGATGTATTCCAGGCTGTTGAGGGAGGCAAAGGACTAGATGTCAAGAGTCCTAGCAGTAATTTTCAAGCTTTCTCTGGTCACACATGAGGTGGAGGAGTACTAACATTGTCCCATTATTAAAAAAAATGAGCAAAGGGATATACCAGAAATGACAGGCCAATCAGTCTAACCAGTTGGTAGGGAAGTTATTAGAAAGAATTGTGAGGAAGAGAAAATGCCTGCATTTGGAGAGACACAGATTAATCAGGGATAATCAGTGTGGATTTGTTAAAGGAAAGTTGTGATTCACAAATTTGATCAAATTTTTGAGGAGGTAACCAGGACTGTTTACAACGATAATGCATTTGATAAAGCTTACATGGAATTTAGCAAGGCTTTTAGACCATAGACATAGGAGTAGAATTAGACCATTCAGTTCAAAGGGTCTGCTCCACCATTCGAGCATGGCAAATATGTTTCTCAAACCCATTCTCCTGTCTTCTCCCCATAACCTTTGATCCCCTTAACAATCATGAAACTACCTATTTCTGTCTTATATACTCTCAATGACTCAGCCTCCACAGCCCTCTGTGGCAATGAGTTCCACAGCTACACCACCCTCTGGCTGAAGAAATTCCGCCTCATCTCAGTTCTAAAGTGTCATCCCCTTACCCTGAGGCTGTGGGCTTGAGTCCTAGTCTCTCCTACTACCAGTGGTAACATCTTCTCCAAGTCCACAATATCCAGACCTCTTTGTATTCTGTAAGCTTCAATCAGGTCCCCCTTTGTCCTTCTACACTCGATCAAGTACAGACCCAGAGTGCTCAACTGCTCGTCATGTGGCAAGCACTTCATAGTCATAGAGTCGTACAGCAGGCCATTCGATCCAACCAGTCCATTCCGACCATAATCCCAATCTAAACTAGTCCCACCTGCCTGCGCTTGGTCCATATTCTTCCAAACATTTTTTATTCATGTATTTATCTAAATGTCTTTTAAACATTGTAACTGTACCTGCATCCACCACTTCCTCTGGAAGTTCATTCCACATATGAACCATCCTTCAGTGTAAAAACATTGTCCTAATGTCTTTTTTAAATCTTTCTCTTCTCACCTTAAAAATATGCCTCTTTATCGTGAAGTTCCAAGTCTACGGAAAAGACACCTACCATTCACCTTATCTATGCCCCTCATGATTTTATAAACCTCATCTCTGGGCATCATTCTTGTAAACCTCCTCTGGATCCCCCTCCAACACCAGCATATCCTGCTTTAGATAAAGCACCTTCCTTCGATAAGGTCCCTCATGGTCAAGAAAATAACAGCCAATGGCATCCAAGACAAAATAGCACTTTGGATCCAAAATTGACTGAGTGGCAGGAGCGAAGGCTGATGGTAGAGGGATGTTTCTGTGACTGGGAGTTTGGTTCCATGAGGCTTGGTGCTGGGGCCCTGGCTGTTTGTGATGTATATTAATGGTGATTTAAATGTAGGGTACGGTCAAGGAGTCAAAGGAAAATTGATAGGGAGATAGTCGTAAACTGTGGGAGGGTACCAACAAACTGACCAACTGGGCAGAGAAATGGCTAATGGAATTCAACCTGGAAAGGTGTGAGGTAATGCATTTGGGAAGTGCTAACAAAGTATAAGATTACACCAAGAATGGTAGGATCCTGGAAAATACTGAACATCAGAGGGACCTTGATGGGAATATCCACAGATTCTGGGTAGCAGGGCTGGTAGTTAAGGTGGTTGAGAAAAGATACAGGATGATTGCCTTTATTACCTGAAGCATAGAATACTAAAAGATAGGCTCGGACTGTTTTCTTTGACGCCATGCAGGTTGGGAGGGCACCTGGTAGAGGCATTAGATTATGAAGGGCACAGATAGGGTGAATGGTAAGGCACATTTTCCATGAGTGGAGAGGTCAATATCCAGGGATCAGAGATTTAAAATAAAAGGTAGAATGCTTGGAGGAGAGTTGGGGAGAATTATTTTCACTCAGGGTGGTGGGAGTCTCGAAAAGAATTAGAATTAGCTTTAATGTCATATGTACTCAGATGAGTACAGTGAAAAGTTTACAAGTCGCCACTAAAAAGGCCATCTTAGGTACAAAGGTACCCGGGTACAGATTCTTAAAAACAGATCCTTAGGAATAAATTAGAGAAATATAAAATCATGGGAATAAAGTAGAAAAATAAAGGAACAAAAAGATCAGAATTACAGTCCTATTCCCCCCAGTCCGCACCGCCACCAGCCTCCAGACTACAAAAGGAATAAAAGAGAAATTACATAAATAGAGTTTATCTTGTGAACAGGGTTTTTACAATCACCAATACGGGGCTTTTGCAAGGTCCCACAGTCAGAAGTCCTCACTCCGGGCACCACCTGCACCACAGTCTAGTCAATGTTTCAGGCGGTGCCCCCAGCACAGCCAAAGACCCTCCAGGTCAGACCCCGAGCTCCTGAGTCCACGCTGCGGGCCTACCACAGCTAGGACTCCTCTTCTGAGCACCCCCACCATCACAGATAATGACCCACTGAGGTCCTGAGTCCAGGCTTTGGGCCTACCGGAGTCAGGAATCTTCGCTTTGGGCACCACCACTGCTTCAGCCAACCGACAATGCTCCGGCTTTCCCACGATGTCAGAAGATGAAGGTAAAAAAGGGAAAGAAAAGACAAAAGAAGGGGAAAAAAAAAAGCAGATGGAGCAGACAAACTCTGGGCTCCTGGGCTAAGGAACCCACATGCTGCGCTGCTATCACTCTACTATCTTAAGAATTCACTGCCTGAAAGGGTGGTTGAGTCAGTATCTTTTGTAACATTGAAGCAGTATTTAGATGTTCTCGTGTATCACCATAGCCTCCACAGTGATAGGCCAAGAGCTGGAAAATGGGATTACTGTTAATCAGATCTTTGTGGATACCATGGGCAAAATGACCACCTTCCATGCCTTAAACATCTATGAATCTCTAAATGTGGGTCGTCTTTAATTTGACCTTCCAAAAGTGATGTTTCAGGGGGTGTGAGAGCTGCAGAACTGACCTCCCGCTACTAGATGTCACTGTATCCATTTGTTTTGCAGGACAGTGACCTGAAACAATACATGGACAACTGTGGGAACATCATGAGCATGCACAATGTCAAGGTGAGAAAAATTTCCAGTTTTTTTGAGCCATGGGATTTCTTCAAAATGGAGAACAAAGGTCAGAATTCTGTTTGAAGCAGTATGCCCATGTAAGCTAGATGGTATAATGTTAGGGGACTTCGTCTCATAAACCCCTGTTGTGAATTGTAAACTCCCATGCGTTGACCATTGGTGTGTCCTTTGGACATTTCCATGCCTTTTGTAAAAGGAACAAACTCTGTTTCCTGTAGGAGCAAATTACTGCAGATGCTGGAATCTGTATTGGAAACAAAAAGTGCTGGACACCACAGCAGGTCAGCTTGAGCTCTTATGAAGAGTTATCTAGACTCGAAACATCAGCTTGCTCTTTCTCCATAGGTGCTGCCTGAACCGCTGTGAGTTCCAGCAGTTTTGTTTCCAAACTCTGTTCCCTGATGGATTAATCTTGTCTGTCACTGAAGTCATGCATGTTTAAATCATTATTAGTTTAAAACATATTCTTTCGTAGGATATGGATATCACTCACAAAGCCACTGTCCCTAATTTCCTGTGAACTGAGGGCAATTAAGAGGCAGCTATGTTGCAATGGGCCTGGAGTCACTTGTGGGCCATATTGAGTAAAGAAGGCAGATTTCCTTCCTTTAAGATGACTTATGAGCAGATGGGTTTTGAGACAATAATCACCGTTATCAGACACCAGCTTTGTAGTCCACATTTTTGTTTAATGAATTGATTTGTAATCCCACCAGCTGCTATGGTTGGATTTCCAACTATTGTATGTCCTTTGGGCTTCTGGATTGCTAACTCAACAACTTTACTCCACCCTCCCTGGAATGAGTAAGAGTATTCAAAAGAAATTAAATGAATAAGTTTTTCTTTCAAGTCCCCATTGCTTGCAGTAATGTCCCAGAGAATCTGGGTCAGCTCCAGTTGAACCCAACCATTCATTTTTCTGCTGAAACAACCGAGTTACTGAGTAATCAGGCTTCGGAAATTTCCAACACATTGACAAGGACCCAAAAGTCCATTTGCTTTGAAGTAAAAACCTATTTATTTTTTCCTCCCACTCGTGTTGTGCCTTGTGATCTGGAGGCGGTAATTGAAATTAATGTTTAATGAACTTTCAGCTTCAGTGAGGCAGATTTTCGAAACACGGAAGTCTCACACTTCCCTCCCCGCCCCATCCATCCTGTCAAGGTCTGGGTAGCAAGATGAAGTTCTGACGAAGGGGTCACAGGACCCGAAACGTTGACTCTGTTTTTTACTTCACAGAATGCTGCCAGACCTGCTGAGCTTTTCCAGTAACTTTGATTTCGTTCCTGATTTCCCAGTTTTTTTTTTGGTTTTTGTTGTTGTCGAGATGAAGTGTTGCCCTGGGTGTTGGAAATGTTGACTTTAAAATAGTCCAGCTGTTACATCCTGTCACGCTAATAATCAACATGCTTTTGCTGAAATAACTAATTGGAGAGAAGAAGGCGAACCTAATTGTATGGTATGTGAAGGAAAAGAAAGAATGGAAAGGAATCCTGTAACTTTCAGCTTTTGTGGAGTGTCATCATAGTTAGGTTTCTGAATCGCAACCTGCACCGTACCCTGTTCACCCTTCACTCCTGCACTTACACCAGCCCCGTCCCTGTACCTTGTCAATTTTAAAGTTCCTGCCTTGTTTTCAAATCCCTACAAGGGTCTGGAATGAACAAAATGGCAACACTTCCCAAACCGTATGAAAATAGAAAATGCTGACAAGAGATTTTCTGATGAAGGGTCTAGGCCCGAAACGTCAAGCTTTCCTGCTCCTATGATGCTGCTTGGCCTGCTGTGTTCATCCAGCCCCACACCTTGTTATCTCAAATGCTGACAAGATTTGTGTTTTCTGATGAAAAGCCATTGGGCTGAATGGTTAACTTTATTTCTTACTCTGTAACTGCTGCCAGACCAGCTAAGGTTTTCCAGTACTGATTCTTTTAATTTCAGTTTTCCAGCACCCGCATGATTTTGCTTTTGTACTTTTGTAAATGGTGGATGTTTGGAATGTGATTGGATTTCTCCTCATTAAAGTTCCCCACCTTTGTTTCTGATTCCCCACATGGCCTTGCCTTCCCTTTATCTACAATCTCCGGCAGTTTCTGACCCAGTTTACATTATTCCAACATTGACAGCTATGACTCCAGCTGCCTGAAACCTGGGCTCAGGAATTCCATCCCTGAACCTTTCCACCTTTTTCTTCTCCTTTAAGACTGCAGTTAGAATCCTTAAATCCTTAAACCACTTTCACTGAGCCTTTGGCCACCCATTGTAATTTCTTCTTAGTTTAGTTTACTCAGTGTTGAATTTGGCTTAATTCTATTCCTGTGAAGCACGTTGGGGATGTTTTATTTTGTCTGTTAAAGGTGCTATGTCAATGGATAAATACACATGTTTTAAAAATTTGTTTGATGTGGATGTCACCGACTAGGCAGCATTTATTGCCCATCTCTACTTGACCCAGAGGGCAGTTAAGAGTCAACCATACTGTTGTGGGTCTGGAGTCACATGTTGGTCAGACTAGGTAAGATTGGCAGTTCCCTTCCCTAAAGGACATTAACGAACCAGATGGGCTTTTCTCTTGGCAATGGTTTCATGGTCGTCATTAGGCTCATATTCCAGATTTTCTTAGAGGGATTCAAACCTGGGTCTGCAGAACATTACCTGGGTTTCTGAGCTAATTGTTTTATAATAATACAAAGAGGCTGTAACCTCCCCATACACATTCAAATTTAAGAATTTGAGTATCAGAGTGGGGAAGTAATGTTGAGATTGTATAGGACATTGGTGAGGCCTCTTCTGGAGTACCGTGTCCAGTTCTGGTCAACCAGCTCTCGGAGGGATATTTTTAAGCTGGAGAGAATTCAGAATAGATTTACCAGGATGTTGCTGGGTATAGAAGCTTTGAGTTATAAAGAAAGGCTGGATAGGCTGGGACTTTTCTCATTGGAGTGTAGGAGGTTGAGAGGTGACCTTATAGGAGTTTGTAAAATCATGATGGTAGGTATCTTTTCTCTAGGATTCGCATTTCAAGACTAGGGGACACATTTGCAAAGTGGGAGGAAAGAAATTTTAAAAAGACATAAGGGACAAATTTTTTACACAGAGGGTGGTGTGCATGTGGAATGAAGGCCCTGAGGAAGCGGTGGATGTGGGCACAATTACAACGTTTAAAAGGCATTTGGATAAGTACATAAATAGGAAGATCCTGGAGCAGGAGGTGAAACTAGTTTAGTTTGGGATTATGTTCAGCATTGACTAGTTGGACTGAAGGTCTGTTTCCATGCTGTATGACTCTATGACTCTAAGAAGCTGCAAAAGGCTGTTGGTTGCAGAAGATGTATCTGCAGGTTACATTATTGAGATTTTCCTGACATTAGTCTTCCCTTCCCTGCTTTCTTTTGACATTTTGAGAGAAGGCGATGACAAGGCGATAATGTCAGTAAACTCAAGGCTAATGCTCCAGAGACATGGTCTCATCAAGAGGGGTGGAATTCAAATTCCGTTTACAAAATCTGGTTTTGAAAGCTAGTCTTAATCACCGAGAAACTACCATTGATTGTTGTGAAAACCCATCTATTCTAGTTGAATCCTTTAGCAAAGACACTCTGCTATCCTTACCTGGTCTCCAGAACCACAGCTATGTAGTTGACTCTTAACTGCCGTCTGAAATGGCCTAGCAAGCTACTCATGTCTGGGGGATGTAGAGGTGCCCGTTCTAAAAGGGAATTGAAATTGCAGGACAGATTTTGGAAAACACACAAGGAAGGAAGATGGAGATTCAACAACAGAATGCAGCCACAGAGCAACAAACAGGCTCCACGCTTATCTCAGAGCAAAAAGCTAGCAATACTTAGAAATGAATGTAATGGAGCTGTCATGAAGTATGTAAGATGAGTTAGACCAGTATGTATCATTTGTAAGTTTTATTTTTTTTCCCTTCTTGGATATCCTTTGTTATATATACAACTTACTGTGAAAGTGTTCACCTTTAAGGACTCCATTGTGCTGCCTGTATACAATGTTGTGGCTCTGCCTGGCATTTAGGGCAGTAGGAGCTGGAAATAATGTTTCCACAGAAAGAAAATAAGGCAGTGTGACTGTCAATGATATGATGTCTTTCCTGACACAGATATTCATGTTCCAACTATTGAGAGGCTTGGCTTATTGCCACAAACGCAAGGTTCTACATCGAGACCTGAAGCCACAGAACCTGCTCATTAATGAACGAGGAGAATTAAAATTAGCAGATTTCGGTGAGCTTCTTCATCCCCATCTTCTGTCAGAATTATATTCTCTCTTGTTTTTAATGTTTTGATCATATTGTTAAACTGGGATGTTAAGACCAAGGATGGATAAATGCAAAGTTGAGAACTCCCCTGCCCTCTCTATGCCAGCTACATTTATGAGCCAGATATTCACTCAAGGTGCAGCACTGTGTCACCGGCAGCGATGTAACTGGGCAAGGTGATGCATGTGATGGGTAAGTTTGCTGAGTGTTGGCTATCAATGGATGGAAGATCTCATCTCTGGCTGGGAACAGCCAAAAGAGAGCAGCTCAGGGAGTGCACCCACCAAGTATTCTCAGGCTAGTATTGTAGAGCACGCCCAGGGTGTGATCATTTATGGGGAAAGCTGAGTGAAGGGAATTGCTAACTTGTAAAGAACAGCAGCTGGTCTCCAAAGATTAAACTGCAATGCGAGACTACACAAAGCAGCCTTTAAAACAAGAAGATTAAGGGTGATTTATTGAAGTTTTCACAGTATTATTTTAAGAGGAACCAGATGCTGCAGGGACTGGTGGGTGTTTGTTATAAGCAGAGGCTGGGTAGGCTAAGATTTTTTTCCCAGGAACATACAAGATTGAGGGGTGACCTTATCAAGTTTTATAAAATCATGAGGGACATCGATAGGGTGAATAACCAAGGTCTTTTTCACAGCGTAGAGGAGTCCAAGACTAGAGGGCATAGGTTTAAGATGAGACGGGAAAGATTTAAAAGGAACCTAAGGGGCAACTTTTTCTCACAGAGGGTGGTGCGTGTATGGAACAAGCTGCCGGAGGGACTGGTAGTGGCAAGTGCGATTACAACATTTAAAAGACATTTGGACAGGAACATGGATGGGAAAGGATTAGAGGGATATGGGCCAAATGCAGCTAAATGGAACTAATTAAGTTTGGGATACCTGGTTGGCATGGACTAGTTGGACTGAAAGGTCTGTTTCTGTGCTGTATGACTCTGACTCTATGGTTGGGTAAATCAATATAAATTATTTCTGCTGGCTGAGGGCCTAGGACCAAAGGGCATAGACTAAACACTGAGGACAGGTTTTCACAATAGGAAAGTTACTTTCGCCAGTAAAGCAATGGTAAAACTTTGTTTGGAAGTCACTTAACTATGCAGAGTCAATTATTCATTTTTAACCTGAGGTTGATCCATTTTTGTTACAGTTATAAAGAGATGTGTGCCAAAGATAGCACACGAAATGTAGATTCACAAAATGTTTTCATCAGCACAGACCTCTGAGATCCTAGCGTGGCAGCAACTTCCGAAACCAGAATGCCATGATGGGAACGCTGATTGGCACACAGGATTCTCGGGTCAGCTGTGCAGCTTAGAGAGAACATTGCAGATCAGCCATAATCTCATTGACTGATGCTAGAGGATCGAGGAGCTAAATAGCCTCCTCGTGTTCCTTGGGCGAACTTTGAACTCATTCAAAACCCTTCCACTTACACAGAGCTCACTCACATCTGTTATAGCTCCACAGTTTGATCAATGGTTGAGATAAATCATTAATTCTTAATAGATGCAAACCTTTGTGTGGTCTGGTTGTTCCTGCCAGCCCTTGTCTCGTATATTCATGAAGCCACTTCATTCTGTATGTGTTTCATTTCACAGTTTATTTTTAAAATCCGGTCCCAAAGGCTCATGGAATCCTGGGATGTGAAACCTGGCCAATTTCTGACTATTGTCCATTAAAAACAGCAATTTGGCCTTGAAGTTTAAATGCTGGCTCCCTTTCAGGTGAAGGCAATCTAGCTGACGGCCTGGCTCCATCTCCTTAATGTCAGCATTAACCTAATCCGCACACTCGCTGCTTAGCCAACTGGGCTCCACGTGCCAGGATTTCTCACCATTGCTGTAATAAGTTATTTTCTTTCATATTCTGTGACAAGATATGGGCATTATTGGAATTCACTACCATCCCTAATTGCCCCTTCAGAAGGTGGTAGAGAGCTGCCTCCTTAGACAGTTGTTTACATACACCAATGGTGTTGTTAGTGAGTGAGTGTGTGTGTGTGAGAGAGTGTGAGTGTGTGTATGTGAGTGTGAGAGTGTGTGTGAGTGTGAGAGTGCGTGTGTGTGTGCGCGTTTGTGTGTGAACTGTAAATAGGCAGTACTTTTGAATGTCATTTTGTAAACTGCTGTGTGGATAGCTATGTGAAGGATTTGGGAACCACAAGCTAGTGCCACAGTGAGTGTGAAGAGGCCAGGCAGCCTGCTGCTCTGTACTGTGCCAGTCAGTTGTTCGCTGATGGGGCTAAGATGAACTGTGGTTAGCAGCATCTTGCAATCCACACCCTCCATCAGTTGAAGGGCGAAGAAAGCAAGTGTATGGATGCAACCAGCTGAAGTGGAAATGTGTTCTCTTTCCTGGTCACAATCCTGGGACTCCCTCTCTAACAGCACTATGGGTGCACCTTCACCATATGGACTGTAGTGGTTTGGGAAAATAGCTCACCGCCTCCACAAGGGGCAATTAGGGACGGCAGTAAATGCCAGCAATTCCCACATCGCAAGAACGAATTGGCTTCTTTCCTCCGGTCCATTGGATATCTAAACTGAGGCACTAATTAGTGTCAATAAATACCTAAGGGAAAGCTCCACCTTGACCACTGGGGGCAGGAGAGCAATAAACAGGAAGGAGAAACATCGGGGGGGTGAACATTTTTGGCAAGAGTGGAACTAATGGACACAGATCTAAAGAACACTGTGTTCAACACTCATCAAGGTCTAGTGAAGAAAGTGTATATGGTGGATGGTGATACCGTAAGACTCATTAATATGTTCAAACAACATTAACTGTTTCCCTTTCCTGTTTAGGTCTGGCTCGAGCCAAATCTGTTCCTACAAAAACCTATTCAAATGAAGTGGTAACATTATGGTACCGACCCCCAGATGTCCTCATGGGCTCCACAGAATACTCGACACAGATTGACATGTGGTGAGTGGCCGGCAGAAAATTAAAATATTTACATGTTTCCAACCCTTTAGATTTCACTGCCAAGCCCCTTTCCAATAAGCAATGGGGTAGCATCAATAACTGGGTGGGAAACAGACAATAATCTGAGATTTGTACTCTTTGTATCCAAGATTTTCATCCATATAGCAACTTTCAACATGTCCCAAAGTGCTTTATTGCCAATGGTGTGCAGTCATTGTTGTAGTGTAGGAAAAAAGGTCATCAGTTTGCCCACAGCAAGATCCCACAAACATCAATGAGATAATTGAACACATAATTTGTTTTTAATAATGTTGCTTGACAGATACTTGTTGACCAGGGCACCAAGGGTAACTCCTACAATTCTTTGAAATATCCATACAATATTTTACATTTACTTCAAAGACAGCCTGGACTTTGGTTTAACACATTATCTCAAAGGCAGTGATTTCAACAGTTCTGCATTCTTTCAGCGAAAGCAACCTACATTTATCCGCCCCAGCCTCCAGAATAGGATTTGAACTTTGACTTTCTGACTCAGAGTTTAGAGCAATACGTGCTGTGTTCTGTCTCACAACAGATGTGCAATCTGTCTTAAGAGTATGTGGTGATATATGAAAAGTTCATGAAGTCATTATTGTATCATGGCATGTGACTGACCGGTACAAAAGTTTCAGCCTCCATCTTACTGAGCTCCATCCTCTTACAGCATGAAATGCTGAGGGTAGGATGCTGCAGTATGTCTGAATTGCTTAGCATGAGCCTAGACACGCAAGTGCTTGGGATTGTCATGGATAATCCAGGAGCTGGAATAAAAGTTCATTGAATTCTTCAGAGTTAAGTGATGCAATTTTGTCGTTATGCCTTGGGAGGTAACAGTTACAGATAACCAGTGTAGTTCACCACTTCACATCCCAGTCGCAGTGTGGTGGTAGCCACTAGTTACTGCTTATTAAAGAATCCTCACTGAAGATTACATAATGCTGAATTGTAAAGCATTTTGATAACTGACTACAGTAAGTTTGTATAAGTACAGATCTCCAACTTAAATAGCCTGGAGGCATGCTTGTGTTCTCTCTGGTTAAAGTCAAGACCTTTCAAACTGGAAACCCTCTTTTTTGTGAAAATGTAAGATGTGTATTTCTGTTTCCTAGCATAAAGGTTAAGATACGACAGTCGAAAAGCTTCTTATAAGTTTATACGTAGAATCCACAGTCAGAACACTTCCTTACAGGCTTAAAACTGACTTTAGGTGTTAAAGAACTCTGTCAGTTTAACTAAAATGCTTTCCTGTTCAATAAAAAGGCATTCTAAACATCAAGAAGTGATTTTCTGACCTAGAAAAGCTTACCTGTGTGCAGTAATTGGTTGTTTCTGTCTTTTTATTTCCTTCAATTTGTCATCTAATCTGATGTGAAGTTGTCACTCCTTATTTGGTGTAAACGTCCTTCTGATGGCTGAAACCTGCTACTACAGAATCTTTATTAATTTGATTTAATGTTTAAATTGCCATGTGTATTTTGTTACAAAATACTGTGAAAAGTCAAAATATAGTGAGAACTCTCAAGCTCCATCTTAGAACCAGAAAAATAAAACCAAAGTATAGAATATAAAAGTAGAAAATAAAGAAATGAAGAAAAAATGTTCAACTTTACAGTCCTTGTTAAGTGCTCCACCATGGGCCATGGGCCTAGTGGCCAGGCACAAGTCTCATTTGCTATGCCACCACTGGAATGAAAGCCACCCTCCATCTCACAGCTACTGATCTCCTCACTGGACCTCACCAATGTAGACATCAGCAGTGCCACCAGGTACTGCACCAGCCCAAATTCAATTCCGCTGATGCTATCAATCCGCTTCGAGCCCACCTCACCAATGCAGCCACTGCCAATACTGCCAGGTCTCATACTAGGCCCAAACCCGCCTCCACTGCCGTCTCCATGAATGTGCGCTGGATGCAGATGACACCTCTTAAAGTTGCAGATCCATGCTTAGGAAAATTTATTTCAGAGATCAAAGCAAAAGAAGGTAAAATATAACGACAGAACAGCAAACCATGTAACAGGAATGAAGAATCAAGCCCTATAATCCACTTCAATAAAATGAAAATCACAAAGCATGAACAAGAAACGGAAGGTAAGCATTTGATAATGGATTGGGCATTGTCTGACATTTTCACTAAATTACAGTTGATTAAGCAACATGTGCAGCTTTCCTTTGCAAATCAAACCATAACTAAGCCTGGTTTGGCCACAT
Source organism: Ginglymostoma cirratum (assembly GCA_024137785.1). Classification (NCBI taxonomy): domain Eukaryota; kingdom Metazoa; phylum Chordata; class Chondrichthyes; order Orectolobiformes; family Ginglymostomatidae; genus Ginglymostoma; species Ginglymostoma cirratum. Next base: position 4,538,133 of record JAHRHZ010000027.1, read on the forward strand.
GTAGGGTATTGTGTCCAGTTCTGGTTGCCTCATTACAGGAAAGATGTGGAAGTGTTAGAAAAGGTGCAGAGGAGATTTACCAGGATGTTGCCTGGAATGGAGGGAAGGTCTTCCGAGGAAAGGTTGAGAGAGTTAGGGTCTTTCTCTTTAGAACGACGAAGGATGAGAGATGACTTGATAGAGGTGTACAAAATGATCAGAGGTTAGATAGTCTCTGGATGTCCACTCTTTCTCCTAGGGTGGAGGTAGCTATTACAAGGGGGGATGGTTTAAAAGTGAGTGGAGATAGATATAGGGGAGACATCAGAGGTAGCTTCTTTACTCAGGGAGTGGTAGGAGCGTGGAATGCGTTGCCGGAGAGGGTAGTGGAGTCGGTCTCATTAGGGGCATTTAAGTGGCTATTAGATAGGTATATGGATGATAGTATAAGGTAGGGGTGGAGGTTAGATAGACCTTAGGATTAGTGTAAAAGTTCAGCACAACATCGTGGGCCGAAGGGACTGTACTGTGCTGTACTGTTCTATGTTCTATTTCTATGTTAATCCCAAAAGGAGATCTCTTAAAATATTGCTTCTTATTAGCAAGGAGGGGTTCCACAGAATAGAGGGATCCAATCATTCCGAGGGATGAGTGCTCAATACATCCAATTAGCTCAGCGCAGACACACAAGTGCCTATGATTTTAATATAGATATATAAATACCAGGAGCAACAACAGTGTAGTGCTGTGGGGAATCCCTGTAACCCATCCAAATCTGGGGAGGAAACAGCCTAGTGGTATTAACTGTGAACTGTTAATCCAGAGAAAAAACAGAATGAACTGCAAATGCAGTAAATCAGAAACAAAACAGAAGTTGCTGGAAAAGTTCAGCAGGTCTGGCAGCATCTGCTTTCATAGGATATGGGCATTGCTGGCTGGGCCAGCATTTAGTGTCTATCTCTATTTCCCCATTGAGAAGGTGATGGTGATCAGCCTTCTTGAACCACCACTGTTCATATGCTGTAGGTAGATCCAAAATGCCATTAGGGAGGGAATCCCTGGATTTTGTCTTAGTGACATGAAGGAAGAATTTCCAAGTCAGGATGGTGAGTGGCTTGGAGGGAAGTATGCAGGCGATGATGTTCCTATGTATTTTCTGCCCTTGTACTTCTAGATGGAAATGGAAGGTGCTGTCTTAAGACCCGAATGAATTTCTGTGTTGCAGCTTGTAAATGGTACACGTTGCTGCTACTATGCCTCAATGGTAGAGGGACTGAATATTTGTGGATGTGGCACCAATGAAGCTGTAAACTGACACTATCCCAATTAGTCGCTCTGAAGTAGAAAGAGTTGTGTAGATTATTGATCTACTCTAGACTGTAACTATTACAGTGCATAGCTTTGTTCTAGATTCAGGTCTCCGTATTGAATGTGCGACAATCCCAACTGCCTTTTCTCTGCTCATCATTTCCAGGGGAGTTGGTTGTATTCTATATGAAATGGCTGCTGGAAGGCCTCTGTTTCCTGGGTCCACAGTGAAGGAGGAATTGCACTTAATTTTCAGGCTTTTAGGTAAGTGCAGTATTGAGGTACGCTGATTGAGACACTCAGAATACTCTAAGCCCCAGTTCCTGATGTGAGTTTAGCAATCCAAGTTCACACATTCATGACAAAGATGTTAGCTATGCTGAAAACTTTCATTAGGAAAGCAAATAAGTTGAAAATGTCATTACAAAACATAACAACAATAACTTTGCAACTCTTAGATCTTGAATTGTGTTACTTCAGAAACTGCCCTTATGATATCTGCTTAGCATTTTGTTACATTCTCTCCCCACATGGCTTTGTCTTATCTGTGTCTTGTTTACTTTTCTCTCAGTAAAGAGGACCCCTTTTCTTCCTTTTGCACCTTGATTTACACCCACTTTACACCACTATTTTCTTTCATCACAATGAACCAACCCTTTCTCTTTTGCCCTGGACCTCTACACCATTTTTCCCCTTTCTTTCTCCTCCTCCTCCTCTGTTGAAAGTATAAAAAAAACACTCTCCAACCCTTTCAGTTTTGGAGCAGAGTCATTTGGGCCTTGAAACATGAATTCTGTTTCTATTTCTCTCTCTACTGATGCTGCCAGACCTGCTGAATTTCTCCAGCAATTGCTGTTTTGGTTTCAGACCTTCAGCATCTGCAGTATTTTGTGTTCATTGCAATGCTGTAATGTTTCATGAATGTAATGAAACATCTCCAACCCTCCACAGGAGCTTCATAAAATAAAATATGAGCCACACAAAGAGATATTAGGGCAGATGACCAAAAGTTTAGTCAAAGAAGTAGATTTTCAGATAAAAGTAAAATGTCGCAGATGCTGGAAATCTAAAATAAAACAGAAAATGCTGGAGAAACTCAACAGGTCCGGCAGCATTTGTGGAGAGCAACATTTAGGGAAGGAATTTCAAAGCTTCGGGCTGATTCTACCAATGGTGGAGCAATTACAATTGGGAACGCACAAGGGGCCAGAATTAAAGGATTGCCGGTCTCTCAGAGGGTTATGGGCTGGTGGGAATTACAGTGACAGAGTGGATGAGGCCATGGAAGGTTTTCGAAACAAAGAAGAGAATCTTCAGCTTGCTGCTTTACAGGGAGCCAGTGAACACAGGTTTAATAGGGGAATGGGACTTCCTGTGAGGTAAGACATGGGCAGCTGAATTTTGGATGACCTCAAATTTATGGAAGGTTGAACATTGGAGTCCAGCTAGATGTGCTTTGGAATAATTAAGTCTAAAGGGAAGAAGGGCTGTGAACAATGGTTTCAGCAGCAGATGAGCTGAGACAGAGATGAAATTGAGTGTTGTTATGGAGGTGAAAAGATAAAGGTGAAACTTAGTTATTGGGCAAATATGTGTTTGAAAACTCATCTTGGGGTCAGATAACACACTAGAATTACACATTGACTGCTATATGCTAAAAGACTTAACAGGGACACAGTCAGAGTGAGTACTTAGAGACAATGTTCCCTCTAAAATCCAGTTTTTCTAGGATGAAAGAACTCCGATCCTCAATCCATAAATCGTTTGTTAAGACCATAAGATGTGGGAGCAGACTGTTCGGCCCATCGAGTCTTTCAACGAGATCATGGCTGATCTGATAATCCTGAGCTTCATTTTCCTGCCTTTTCTTCATAACCCTTGATTCTCCTATGCCTTGCTCCAGGTACGCCAGGAGAAGACACATGGCCAGGAATAACATCCAATGAAGAATTCAAGGCTTATAATTTTCCTTACTACCGACAGCAACCAATGATACACCATGTTCCCAGGTACGCTGGAGGTCATCTTCTTTATTTCTCCATTACTGTAAATCATGTATTAGCTAGAATTTACAGCACATCAGGCCATTCTGCCCAACATGTCTAAATTGTTTTTCTTTAATGGGATGTGGGTGTCACTAACCCATTCCTAATTGCCCTTGATCTGATTGGGTTGCTACAGCCATTTCAGACAACAGTCAAGAGTCAATTACATTGCTGTGGGTCTGGAGTGACATGAAAGCCAGACCAGGTAAGCATGGCTGATTTCTTTCTGTGAAGGACATTACAGAATCAGATTTAACAACACTCAATGATAGTTTCATGCTCAACACCACTGGTTTTGATTTCCACCATCATTAATTAAATTTAAATTCGACCCAGCCGTTTTAGTGAGGATTTGTATCCCAGAGTATTGGGGCTTTCAAATAGTAGTTCTGTGACATAGAAACATAGAAGATAGGAGCAGGAGGAGGACATTCAGCCCTTCAAGCCTGCTCTGCCATTCATCACAATCATGGCTGATCCTCCAACTCAATAGTCTAATCCTGCTTTCTCCCTATAACCTTTGAGGCTATTCACCCCAAGTGCTTTATCTAGCCACGTCTTGAATACATTCAGTGTTTTGGTATCAACTACTTCCTGCGGTAATGAGTTCCACAGGCTGACAACTCTTTGGATGAAGAAATGCCTCCTCATCTCTGTCCTAAATAGTCTATCCCAAATCCTTATACTGTGACCCCTGGTTCTGGATACACCCACCATTGGGAACATCCTCCCTGCATCTATCCTGTCTAGTCCTGTTAGAATTTTATAACTCTCTGTGAGATCCCTCCTCATTCATCTGAACTCCAGCAAAAACAATCCCAACCTAGTCAATCTCTCCTCCTATGTCAGTTCTGCCTTCCCCGGAATTGGCCCGGTAAACCTTCGCTGCACACCCTCAAGAGCAAGAGCACGCTTCCTCAGAAAAGGAGACCAAAACTGCACACAATATGCTAGGGATGGCCTCACCAAGGCCCTGTATGACTGCAACAAAACATCCCTGCTCCTATACTCAAAGCTTCTCACAATGAAGGCCAACATACCATTTGCCTTCTTTACTACCTGCTGCACCTGCAAGATTACCTTCAGCAACTGGTCCACAAGGATACCCAGGTCCCGCTGCACACTCCCCTGTCCCAATTTACAGTCACTTAGGTAGTAATCTGCCTTCTTGTTTTCGCTTTCAATTTTATTTGCCCTCTCACCCAATCTCACCCAAACTGTTCCAGAGTCTATAGAATCTTGGGAAGATGATCACCAATGCATCCACTATTTCCAGTGTATTTCTAATCCATATTACCACTACATCACATATAAAAATATATTATACATGTTACAATATCCATAACAGTGATCCCCGTGACTTGGTGCTCTTATTTCTGTGCCAAAAGGTTGTGGCTTTAAATCTGTCTCTAGAAACTTGAGCCCATACATTTGTTATAACTAAGGAAATACTGCACTGTCAGAGTTGCCGACTTTCAGACAAGATTTTTCAAACTGATGTTCCACTTGGTTGTTGGAGGGCAATCAAGTGTGGGATGGTGTCCTCATGTATCTGTTGCCCTTTAGGTAGAAAAGGTTGAAGGTTTGGAAGATGCAATGAAAAGATTCTTGATGAGTTATTGCACTGCATCTTGTAGATAATAGAGAACAATCACAGTTCTTCCAGTTCTCCATGTAACACTTCTTTGTCTGCTATTTTTAACGTAGTAATGACAGATCTATTTTAAATGAGTTGGCATAGCCTCTAAAACCTGGACTGAGGAATTTCAGGTGAATATTTTAAGCCTCTATCTGGCAATATTAGCAAGGATAATTTCCAGTCTGCATTTATTTTGATAATTATCTATGATGATGTTGAAAATATTTCAATTTCTGTTTCTCCAGGTTGGATGCTGAGGGTCTAGACCTTTTTGCAAACCTTTTACTGGTAAGCAGCTAAATAATAAATAAATTACAAATGGATTTCTCTAACAGCATGCAATTTTATGACAATTGTTTAATTTTCCACACCTTTCGAAAGACGAGAATGTTCTCACACAATTTTTAACTACAGCAAGAATTTTTGCTTTTATTATTAAACAGGATGTGGGATTGCTAGTACAGCTGGCATTGATTGCCCCCACTTAATTGCCCTTAAAAAGGGAGCTGATGTTCTTGTACTTTTTGTGGTGGTTGTACAGCTACAACGCCATTGGAAGGGGGCAAGGAATTTTTCACAATCACAACTAAGAGATGGCAATACACTTCCAAATCAGGATGGTATGTAGTTTGATGGGGGACTTGGGTGGCATGATTTCCTCATGTACCTGTTGGGTAGGAAATAAAGACTTGGAAGATACTGTGAAAAGATTCTTGATGAGTTACTGCACTGCATCTTGTAGATAATGAAGAGCAATCCCAGTTCCTCAAGTATCTCCACAGAACATCTTCCCCACTTGCATGCTGGTCTAAAGGTTTCAACAGAATTGCACAAGGCAGGTTAACCATAAGCCCTGAAGGAATGAGGAACCTGTTACAAGGCCCAAAATTCAGAGTGAGAAATGCTGAGAAATTGTTTCTGCAAAGTGTACAGAAAGATTCCATTCTGCAATGCCACAGGCCAGCAGTATTGGCTTTGCTGATGACTGCAGCAAACAATCCATTTGTTGTGCTAACAAGCATGGGGCTGGATGAACACAGCAGGTCAAGCAGCATCATAGGAGCAGGAAAACTTGACGTTTCGGGCCTAGACCCTTCATCAGAAATGGGGGAGGGGAAGAGGGTTCTGAAATAAATAGGGAGAGAGGGGGAGGCGGATAGTGGATGGATAGAGGAGAGGATAGGTGGAGAGGAGGCAGACAGGTCGAAGAGGCGGGGATGGAGCCAGTAAAGGTGAGTGTAGGTAGGGGGGTAGGGAGGAGATAGGTCAGTCCAGGGAGGACGGACAGGTCAAGGGGGCGGGATGAGGTTAGTAGATAGGAGATGGGGGTGTGGCTTGAGGTGAGAGGGAAAACAGGTTAGGGAGGTGGAGATGAGCTGGGCTGGTTTTGGGATGCGGTTGGGGGAGGGGAGATTTTGAAGCTTGTGAAATCCACATTGATGCCATTGGGCTGCAGGGTTCCCAGGCTGAATATGATTTGCTGTTCCTGCAGCCTTCGGGTGGCATCGCTGTGGCATTGCAGGAGGCCCAGGATGGACATGTCATCTGAGGAATGGGAGGGGGAGTTGAAATGGTTCGCGACTGGGAGGTGCAGTTGTTTGTTGCGAACTGAGCGCAGGTGTTCTGCAAAGTGGTCCCCAAGCCTCCGCTTGGTTTCCCTGCTGTAGAGGAAGCCACAACGGGTACAGCGGATGCAGTATACCACATTGGCAGATGGCTGAGGCAGTCAATTGGCACATTCAAGAGGACATTGGATAAAAATTATGTGCAAGGTTATGGGAAAATGGCAGGAGAGTGGCACTAGGTAATGATGCTTATTTAGCGATGGGCAATTAGCCTTCCTTTGTGCTGTAACACTTCTGTCATTCTGTGATCTTACTTTTGAAACTCTTATTAGAAACAGATTTATTTAAACGTGGGCTTGTGTTGTCTTCCTCTTGAACTGCCCTGCTTTCACTGAAGTTAGGTCAAGTCAAATTGCTGGTAGATGTTGACTGACATTTCAATTCATTTCTCTATCTCAGTATGAGGCCAAGAAGAGGATTTCAGCTGAGGATGCTCTTCAACACCTTTATTTCAAGAACTTGGGAGAAAGAGTGCACTTTCTACCTGACAGTGAGTCCCTTCTCAATGTGGAATCCTTTCCCACCATATGCCGGGATCTCACGTTTTGCTGTGAAGCTGTCCAGGGTTGTGGGTGTTCTGCTGTTCTCACTGGCATCTTGAAATGTCCCACTCTGTCTAAGCACCAAGAGTAAGGCAATGGTTCCAGCAATACACTGTCTTGCCTCTAAGGCCAAAAAGTTATGAATTTAAGCACCATTTGAGTGACTTGAGCCTATAATTAATGTCAACACTTACAGTGCAGTGGCTTTTGGATACAACATTAAGACCCTGCTGTACTATTCAAAGAAGTTCTCCTGTCAACTAATATCACTAAAAACTGATAACCTGTTCATTGATTTATTGGCTGTTGTGGGATCTTGCTATGCACAAGTCTAATGCTGTGTATCCTATATCAGTAGAAGGATACAGCAAAGAAGAAGGCCATTCAAACCATTGTGTCCCTGCAACCTCTCTGGAAGGACAGCTCAAACAGTACCTGCCCCTACCCTTTCATTGTAACCATCCAATTGTCTTCTCTGCAAATGCTTAACCTTCTTAAAAAAAAGCACAATTGAACTTGCTTCTACCACATTCTGAGGCACTGCATTCCCAATCCTTAACCACTTGCTGTATTTTCTTACGTTACGGTTGGTCCCTATGCCATGCACTTTATACCTCTGTCCTCTGGTTCCATTAAGAACAGTTTCTCCCTACCTCCTCTGTCCTCATCCCTCTTGAACATCGCCAGGAAATGTCCTTTTTACCCTTCACTTCTCCAAAGAGAACAATCCCAGGTCCTCCAGTCTATTCATGCAACTGAAGACCCTCAGGAATTATTCTTCAGAAACCATCACATCCCTCCTAAACCGCAGTGCCCAGATTTGCATGCAGTACCACGGTAGAGGCTAAACTAAGATTGTATTAAGGTGCATCTTTACCTGTTAGTTTTTAAATCTGTGTCGCTATTTATAAAGCCATGAGGTCATATGTTTCACTAGCCACTTTCTCAACCTGCCTCTGAAATCCTCAAAGACTTGTCCACAAATACCAACAGGACCCTGAGATCCAGAACCCGCCTTAGAATTGTATCCTTTAGTTTATATTGTCTCTTGTTCTTCCATCAACAATGTATCACTTCACAACTTCTTTATATTGAATTTTACCTGTGATGTGTCTACTTCTTTTATGACCCTTAATACTCTTACCTGACAAATATCCATCAACTTCAGTTTTGACATTTTCAATTGATTTTGGCTCACAGTAACTGCCTCTGACCTCTAGCCTCAACAGTTTCCTGGGAAAACAGTTTGAGATCTCCACACTATACTTTGTGTAAAGAAGTGCATCCTGACTCCATCCTGAAGACCCAAACTTAAGGTGATGTCCTGTTATTCTGGATTCTCCCTCTAGATGATCTTTATTGATCAGCAGTATCAAAACCTTTCATCTGCTTCAATGCCTCAAATAAATTGCCTGATGATCTGCCATACCTGGGAAAATACAATCCCTGGCTCTGTTTGGTCACTTGGCTGGAAACATTGAGTCTCTTTCTCTCTCCACAGGTGCTACCAGACCTGCTGAGTTTCTCCAGCACTTTCTGATGTTGTAATTGCGCTCTTTTTGCCATAGTCTAATCTTTTTGGTAGACACAAAGTGGGCTGTTCTCTTGGTCCCTGTTTACTCATTTCCCCAGGGAATTACGAACAGTCTCTCGCTGAGATTGAAGCTCAGTTGGCTGGGAGGCTGGTCTGAAATGCAGCATGGGTTCAATCCCTGCACCAGCTGAGGTTGCCATGAAGGACTGTCCTTCTCAAACTTTCCCCTGACCCGAGGCAAGGTTGAGCTACCATTGGTTATTTCTGTCTCCAGTGAGACAGCAGCCCCGTTGTGCAGTCAGACTATGATGCCTTGATTTAATACTAATGACAGACTCAGGCCTTGACTGCATTCGCACACCAACTCCCTCTCACCTGCCCCCAACAGCCCCGATCCCTACCACCCACCACACCCATGGAAAATCCACTTCCACTCTTGTTTTGAGCAGATCTATAGACTGAGACGTCTATTCAACTTCAAAGGTAATAGGTTACAAATGCCCCTTTGCTTACAATATGAAACAGACACACCATGCTGTACACATTGTATAATGAGGGCTTCGAATTACAAATATTTCTGCTTAATGTTACGAAACCGTTCTGGTTAAATCAACACTCGGTTCATAGCTTTTACTCAATGTTCTGTCCCCCATTCTGACATGATTTCTATTGGGTGTGAAACCCATTCTGCTCTGTTGTATGTGCATCCACAATAATGAAACAATTGTCCTTTTCAAACCGTTTAAAATATTTCTAGATGAATTATAAGGTGTCCAAGTGCTATGTTTCATTTCTCACCCATAAGAATGCAAACCAGGAACAGCAGGAAATGGATAAAGCCTGTAAACGCCTTCTATGTTCAAGCAGCTCACCTATTCTCACAGTTTAGATTCACTCGGGTTAGATGCTGGGTATGAAATCTTTGATGATAAGCTTATTGCCCCCACAAATTATCGCACAAGGTCAAACCTACCCCATCACTTTCAAAATATTCCAACGAGTGGCACTTGCAGTGAGATTGCCTTTCTGCTCATATAATTTTTTCCGTTAAGTACGGAGCTCTGCATTTCTAGTTAAGAATCCCCAGTCCGGCCCCTTCGGAAATGCAGAGCTGCACTCGACACGGTTCCCCTGTTGTACAGGGTAAATGGCAGGAGTTAAACCCTGCTCTGTTTTACAGCAGCCAGCGTGCTGGGCTCTGAGGTTTCACTGTCCGGCAGCACATCTAGCAGCTCTGACAGTCATTATGAAACGGTAAGCTTGGAAAGTAAGCGTGGAGTTAGGGTGGAACTTAGTTAAGGGGTCAGGCTGACAAGTGGATAGGGTAGGTCGGAGGAGTGGTGGTGCCAGGTAAATGGAGGCGGTGGGGTGGTGAGGGCTGAGTATTTCGAGGCCAGGGGTTCAGACAGCAAGTTAATGGGGAGGCGATGGCCTAGTGGTATTATCGCTTGACTGTTAATCCAGAGACCCAGATAACATCCTGGGGACCCTGGGTTCGAATCCCACCATGGCAGATGGTGGAATTTGAATCCAATAAATATCTGGGGAATTAAGAATATAATGATGACCATGAATCCATTGTCGATTGTCAGGAAAACCCATTTGGTTCACTAATGTCTTTTAGGGAATGAAACTGCCATCCTTACCTGGTCTGGCCTACACGTAACTCCAGACCCACAGCAATGTGGTTGGCTCTTAACTGCCCTCTGGGCAATTCGGGATGGGCAATAAATGCTGCCTAGCCAGTGATGCCCTCGTCCCGTGAATGAATAAAGGAAGTTGGAGGGGGTTTCAAGGTTTGTGGGGATTCAGGCTGGTGGTAATTGTGTTGGGTTGGGTTTGGCAGGGTTGTCAGGGGTATCGCGGGCTTTTACAGAGATTGATAGTCATTAAACAGGTCCCATTAGAATAGCATTTTAATCCCAGATTTTTTTTTTTAAAACTTGAATTTTAATTTCACCATCTGCCAGATGAGCCCAGAACATTAGTCTGGATTTTGGATTACTCATCTACTGGTATTACCATTACATTGGGGCTCCCCTTTGCAAATGCATTATTAAACAGAGCATAACATCAAGCCACAGAAGGTATGAGGTGAGGTGACAAAGGAGGTATGTTTTAAGATATGTCTCATATTGGAGGAAAGCCATGGAGAGACTATTACAGAACTTAGCATCCAGACAGCAGAAGGCAGAGTTGGCAGTAGTGGTGTGATTATAATCAGACAGGTTCAAGGGGTCAGTATTAGAGAAGTGCAGATAACTTGGTGGGCTATTCGGCAGAAGGAGATTACACAAATGGGACAAGAGCAGGAGAGGTCATGGAGGGATTTGAAAATCAGGCAGAGGAGTTGGAAATGAAGATTGTTTGACCAGTTGACATTGTAGGCCAGTGAGTAGAGTGAGACCAGGGGAATGGAGAATTTGTTGCACGGGACCAATTGGGTTGAGTGGTCTGTTTCAGTTCCGTCATTCCGCGTCATCACCACCTGATACCAAGCTGTCCTGGGGAAGTGGTGTACTGCAAATCAGCAACACAGTATTCCCTATTTTCCCTTCCTTGGGAACACATGGGAATGATTCTGGTAATGCAATGCCTGTTTGTGAGCCCTGTTTTGCCTGGAACTAAATAACTGAGTATGACAGTACAAAGGAAATATTAGTCACAGATCTCTGAACCAAATTCTCTTTTTCTATCTATCTCTCCTATGTAGCTATTAGCATTTTCACATTGAAAGAAATCCAACTGCAGAAGGATCCTGGTTATCGAGGGTCTTCATATCCCCAATCTGGTAAGTTTGTATGGCTTAGCAGACCAATGCGACGATCAGAACTGATGGGAAGAAAAAGAAATTAAGCAAACAAGTTATCAAGGATTAGAGATGGACAATGCAGAGATTCAGCTTCAATAAAGTGGCACAGTGGCTCAGTGGTTAGCACTGCTGCCTCACGGCGCCAGGGACCCGGGTTTGATTCCACCATCGGGTGACTGTGTGGGGTTTGCACATTCTCCCCGTGTCTGCGTGGGTTTCCTCCTGGTGCTCCAGTTTCCTCCCACAGTCCAAAGATGTGCAGCCTAGGTGGATTGGCCATGCTAAACTGCCCATAGGGTTCAGGGATGTGTAGATTACGTGGGTTATAGGGGATTGGGTCTGGGTGGGATGACTTGTTGGGCTGAAGGGCCTGTTTCCACACTGTAGGGATTCTATGAAAGCAATTTAACATTAAAGCTGGATAACAAAGCCTCAGAGTATTTCCTAAGTACCTACAGCCAGAAAACTGGTATTCCAGAGTAACTGGAATCAGAGCAAAGGTATTCCAAGAATAATTGGGATCAGGGCACTGGTATTCCTGGGGTAACTAAGATCAGTGCGCTGGTATTTCCAGAATAACTTGCTAGCAGAGATAGTAGTAGATTTAAGATATATTTTGGGGGATGTTTGATAAAGACATGAGGGAGAAGAGACTAGAGGGTTATGCTAATAGAGTTAGATGGGAAAGGATGGTCGGAGATTCAAGTGGAGCAGAAAAGTCAGCATGGGCTGGTTGAGCTGAATGACCTATTCCTGCGTTGGACATATCACATTTGTGTAGGATCTGACTTATTATTTTCCATTTTCCAGCCCGGGGAAAGAATCGAAGACAAAGTGTTTTATTCTAGATGGAGCCGTACTTCTGCCTCGCCCCCACATTACAAAAGAACAACAGCTCCCGGTCGCTTTGTAGTAGGGGGATGGGTGGAGTTGAGGGTGGGGGCTTCACTCTGCAGCATGGAACGGGACCAGGTGAGGCTCCAACAGTAAATCAAGATGATGCCTGTGTGAGATCAGCATCCTCCAACTGTGATCTTATACACCATCTCAAATCACTCGGAACAGAAAGACTCAGAGCCTCAGGCTTGTTCTACACTTCGATTAGATTCTAACTCCATGAACTCACCTTGGCACCAAATGCTGAATCTCCACGAAAGATATTTGGATTAAATCCTAATGCTACTAACTGGCTTCATTACCCACGTGCCCAGTTACAACTGTGCCAATTACCACATTTCGTCATGGTGAGATATCCATTGCTAGTCTCCAGTACTGCATCCCAATACAGCAGTTTTGTGCTGAAGCTGTCTCCCCATCAGTTTAGGACTATCTAGCTTTGACACCCAACAGCTAATGATCCCCCCACCCCTCTTCCCCACATCCTCACTTTTGCAGAGATTAAAGAATTCTGCTGATAGTTTTCCTCAAAACTGCACATCCAAAGCATCCTTGCCTCTTTATCCAGTAGGTTCATGGGGCATTAGCTTGTTGCAGGTTTAAGGGGGCAAGTGTCACAGTGGTCTCCAAGCGAACAGATTCAAAGTGGCCCTGGTGGGCAAGGTGTCAGGACACCTCAGGGTTTATTGCACGCACAGAGGGCAAGGGTGATAACAGACTTAATAGGCACAGATTCATGGCAAGTCCAAGGGACACAAGGTAACTGGAGGACCACCAGAACACAACTAGTATGAGTTTGGTTCCTTCTTTTCTTCTTCTCTGTCTCCCTTTTTCATTCCCTCCATCCTTTTTTTTTATCCCTTCCTTTCTTTTCTTCCCTCCCTTTCTCCTCTTTCTCCTTCCTTCCTTCCTATTTTTAATTCCTTCCTACCTTTTTCCCTCCCTTCCTTTTCTTCCTCTATTCGTATCTCCCTTTCCTTCCAGCTCTCTGAGGGGATAGCCAAGTGATCAGCCAAGCACATTTACAAATACACAAACAAGGAACAAGAGTAGGCCACTCGTTCCTTAAAGCCTGCTCTCTGATTTGATAAGATCGTGGCTCATCCGATTTTAAGCTCAACTCTACATTTCTGTATATGCCCGATCACCTTTCATCCCCTTGGTAATGAAGAAGGTATCTACCTCTATCTTACAAGTATTTATAGAATCTGTATTCACTGCCTATTGAAGAAGTGAATTCCAAAGACACTCAACCCTGTGAGAGAAAGAAAAAAAATTCCTGTTCTCTGTCTTAAATGGGCGACCCCTTATTTTTAAACAGTGATCCTTGTTCTAGATTCTCCCACAACAGGAAACATCCTTTCCACATCCACCCGGTCAAGTCCCTTCAGGGTCTTATTCATTTCAATTAAGTCACCTCTGACTCTTCTAACTGCACAAGATACAGGCCTAACCTTTCCTCATAAGGCAGTCTGCTCATCCTACGTAACAAGGTGTGGAGCCGGATGAACACAGCAGGCCAAGCAGCATCATAGGAGCAGG
>JAHRHZ010000027.1:4552455-4566343 GCA_024137785.1 Ginglymostoma cirratum
GGCCTAGACCCTTCATCAGAAATCAGAAATCATTTCTGATGAAGGGTCTAGGCCCGAAACGTCAAGCTTTCCTGCTCCTATGATGCTGCTTGGCCTGCTGTGTTAATCCAGCTCCACACCTTGTTACCTCGGATTCTCCAGCATCTGCAGTACCTTTTACCTCTGCTCATTCTAGGTATCAGTTTAGTAAACCTTCTCTGAACTGCTTCCAGATTATTCACATCCTTCCATAAGTACAGTGACCAGCCCTGTACACAGTAGTCCAGATGCAGTCTCACCAACTACCCTGCATAACTGAAGCATTTGGCACGGTCATGCTTACTTCCTAGCCCAGGTGAGATCATTCATGTCCTCACAGTGAAAAAGTGGCTCTGGCAATACAAGCCAGTCTGCACAGCCCAAAACTATAATGACTCCCCTGGGAGAGCACAGCAACATGGGAAGGTGGTTTGGGTCCTTGGCAGGGTCCTGAAGGAGAGGCATATAGAGTCATAGAGCTGTACGGTACGGAAGTAGACCTTTCAGTCCAATTTGTCTATACCGACCAGATATCCTGAATTAATCTAGTCCCATCTGTCAGCATTTGGCAAATATCCCTCTTAACCCTTCCTATTCATGTATCCATCCATTTAAATGTTGTAATTATACCAGCCTCCACCACTTCCTCTGGCAGCTCATTCCATACACGCACCATCTTCTGTGTGAAAAAATGTGCCCCTTAGGTCCCTTTTACATCTTTGCTCTCACACCTTAAATCTATGCCCTCTGGTTTTGAACTCCTCTACTCTGGGGAAAAGACCTTGGCTATTCACCCTTTCCATGGCCCTCATGATTTTATAAATCTCTACAAGGTCACCCTCAGCCTTTAACACTCCAGGTAAAACAGCCCCAGCCTATTCCACCTCTCCCTGCAGCTCAAACCCTCCAACCCTGACAACATCCTTGTAAATCTTTTCCAAACCCTTTCATGTTTCACAATATCTCTCCTAGATGGCAGGGAGACCAGAATTGAATGCAGTATTCCAAAAGTAGCCGAACCAATATCTTGTACAGCCACTATATGACCTCCCTACTCCTATACTCAATGCACTGACCAATAAAGGCAAGCGTACCAAATGCCTTCTTCACCATCCTGCCTACTTGCTTGAAAGACTGAAATGTGAGAATGGAATCAAGGAAAGAAAGGTTTTTTCAATCAGTCAAACTACCTGGATGCTCCATTTCAATCATGATTCACCTGACTTAGAGCACAGAAATTTCAATGTTACTAAGAGGACAAATATTGTTAAATCTGGAGGTAATCTGGAAGTGTACCATCGATCGCTTATCTGTGCTGACATGTACCAGTGTTAAATTTCAGAATGCGAAACAACGTTGATAGCTTTTGTTTTAAAGCCTATGTGTTCTTGGGTAAGAATGTCCTGAATTAAAGCGTGCTCTTGATCTGTATCCATTTGATTTAAGGTAACCCACTGTTTTCCACTTTTCAAACTTGTTTCTGGAAAAATATTGGAAGAGAGTCAGAATGTCAAACAAAAATAGTGAAAGCAATGTCCTGCAAATAGCATTGTTAAACTCAAGTTAGATCCAGTCTGTGCCCTTGCAAGAGACAGACTATGCTTTTCAGCCTTTGCATAGTAGAAACATTTGGGAGGCCCTCCTTTGAATGGAATATTAAAAGGAGGCTCCTTCTGCCCTCTCACGCTGATCCAAGGATGTTATTTTGAAGAAGAGCAGAGGAATTAGTCCTGGCATCCTCAGGCCAACAACATTGCTTTCAAAAAGAAAATGAGCAGATGTGCTTGCTATTACATTGCTGTTAGTAAAACTTTGTGGGAAAACGGCTGCCGCAATTTCCCATATTGCAAAAGTGACTGCACTTAGAAAACACATAATGGGCTGTGACATGTCTTGGGATGTCTTACAGTAGAGAACAGCACTAAATAAATGCAAGTGTCTTTATTCACTCTCCCGTCACCAGTCTCTGCACTGCTCACCTTGTGACCCTGGCAGATATTGTGTAGTTGCTATGCTAAACGTCTACATGTTATACTCAAGTATTGTAATTCAAGTGTCACTTTACAGGAAAACTCTGAGCTCCAACAAATTTCTATTTACTATGGAAATCATTCTCTTAATGTCTGACATCTGTCAGTGATTTTTTTTAACAGTTTCAAGTGTCAAGTGTTTCCCTGAGTCCGAAGAGCAACTATTTTAGATTTTTGTTAGTAAATATGAGGGTGCTTTGCCAACACAATCAGATGTTACTGCTCTTTTAGCCTGAAGCTAAGACGTTGGAAGGGTTTTCCTGGTCATTGACATCAGTCTATGGAAAGAATTATTATTGGGAGGATTTATGCAAAAATGACTTTTTAATAATTAAAAATTTCTAAAATCTTGCTTTGAAAAAAAAGGAATAACTGGATTCTTACCCCTTTTTGTAACTAATTGAAAAACAGAAAAACTGCGCTTGTTAAAACCCTGCCATTAAAAACAGAAAATGCCGGGAATACATAGCAGGTCAGGCAGAATCTGTAGAGAGTCATAGAAGTCCTACAGTGTGGAAATAGGCCATTTGGCCCATTGAGTCTGCATCAATCCTCTGAACAGCATCCCTCCCGCACCCCTACCCAATCCCTGTAACCCTGCATTTACCATGGCTAATCCACCTAGCCTGTACATTCTCAGATAATACAGACAATTTAGCATGGCCAATACACCCAACCTGCACGTCTTTGGACTGTGGATACCCACGCAGACATGGAGAGAATATGCAAAACCACACAGACAGTCACTCAAGGTAGGAATTGGCGCTGTGAAGCAGCGGTGCTAACCACCGAGCCACTGAAACAAAAAAGAAACTTTTTGTCGTTGAAAGGATTTTTAATACAAAGGTTTTTATTTAATGATTCAAACAGTTATAGAATTCCTTAAATCTTGTAAAAAAGGGGATAACTAGATTCTCAGTGCCTTCATATAACTAACTGAAAAGGAAAATACTGTTCATGTCAAAAACTGGTCAGAAAAACAGAAAATCCTGGGAATACACAGCAGGTCACACAGAATCTGTAGAGAGAGAAACATGTTAGTGTTTCAGGTTGATGACCACGTGTCAGAGTTGCAGAAATGTAAACTGAAACCTCAACTCTGTTCTTCTTATGTGTATTTGTCTTTTGAATATGTTGCAAATTAGTTTGAAAACCATATTGTTGCATGATCAATTTGTGGGTGACCTGGGCTCAGGCAGAGGACAGGATCCAGTCTTTATGATGAGGTCTGACAGTCCCTGGGGCTAGGGTTTCATTTCTAACAAGTTGGAGGGGCATCATCAAAGATTTGTTCACTAAGTAAGCCATGACTGGAATAGGATATCAGAGAGGGCAGTACATGACTGAGGTCCAATAAGCAGTAGCAAATGACTGGTCGAAGGAGCATAATTCTCAGCCTCACGTTCAATTAATAGCTACTCCAGGCTGATTTTTCTTGTTTGCAATAGGGTGGATACAGTTCCAAACTGGAGACAAGGGCCAGTCACCTGACTGGCAGACACTGCTTATGGAAATTGACAGGCATATGTGCGTAAGCTAATCATTAAAAGTTGAAAAGTAAAAACTAACAAAATGTTATGGAGAAAGATTTTTATCCAAGAGTAATAGACTCAGAAAATACATTGGCAGGGATGACATTGAAGGTTAAAAAAAACAACAGAATACATTTATGTACAGAGAAGGGTTTGAGGCCAAGGTACGAGGTTGGGTGAATGGGATTGGTTGAGTGGTTGAGCAGGTGGGATTGGTATGGAATTTGGACACATTGAGTTTGTCTGGGTGTGAAGTTCATAAGTTGGCCTTGAGAATAGAAACTGATCTGAAGGTTGATTATGTGGGGTTAATCTGGGGCTTGGGTGAATGGAGTTTGTGTAGGATTTGGTTCGTAGCTTGCTCGTGGGAGTGAGTATAAGGAGTTAATCTAGGCACTGGGTGCACAGGGTTGTTCTCGGGTAAATGTATGGATCAGTGCACGGTGTTGGCCTGGTATGGGGATTGGGTACATGGTGTTGGATACAGAGAATTGGTCTTGGCGTTGGCCAGACAAGTCGGTTTGGGGGTTCAGTATGTGGGATTAGTTTGGGGTTTGAGTACGTGCAGTTTATCTGGGATTTGAGCTGATGGATTGGTCTGGGATGTGGCTACATAGAGAGGGCCTCTGCATTGTGTGCACACAGGGTTGGTGTGGAGTTGTGTACTCGGAGTTGGTCTGGTGAGTTGGTACATGGGTTTGGTCTGGGAGTTGGGTACATGGGGCTGGATTCACAGAATTGGTCTTGGGGTCAGGTAAGGGATTGGTGTGGGGGTTGAGTACATGGAATTAGACAGGGGTTTGGGTTTATGAAATTTGTCTGGGGGTTGAGCTGATGGGTTGGCCTGGGGTCTGGCTAAATGGGATTGGTCTCAGGTTGGGTATCAAAGAGCAGTTACAACACAAAAAGAGAACACGTATGTGCTCATTCTTCAAAGTAGAAATTTATCTGCTGCTACTCCCTGGTGAAGTATATTGAAGGAGAACCTTCTGGAGCAGGACATCACATGGGCTGAAGTGAAAGAGATTACTATGGACCACTGGTGGTGCCTTGCTTCCCACTATCTCTCTTGAGACCAACAGAACAAAGTCTAAATGAGTTAGACAATTCTACCTTTTCCCTACAGACCCGAATGTTCTTGCTTTTCAGATAATAACCTGATTGAATGTGCCACTACCACACTCTCAGGCAGGACATTCTAGAACTTAACCACTCACTATTTGAAAATGTTTTTCATCAAGTGAGTGCACGGTGAGTTGCTTTCTGTGGGTTCACTCTTAAAAAGGCCAATCTAACATCTTCAGCAGTAACCAAGAGTATAGGTGTATCTGTCTATTTTTTGTTTTGCCACTTATAGTAAATCTGATGGGGTTGATCTTGGAGTTAGGATTGGGTAGATAAGTTTGGTTTGGGGTTTAGGTTTGACTAGATGGGCTTGGTCTGGAATTTAGGGGTTTATTGCCGTTGAGGAAGATGGTGGTGAGCTGCCTTCTTGAACTGCTGCAGTCCACCTGCTGTATTTTGGCTCACAATACCGTTAGAGAGAGAATTCCATGATTTTGACCCAGCGACAGTGAAGGAGCGGCGATATGTTTCCAAGTCAGGGTGGTGTGAGGCTTGGAGGGGAACTTGTAGGGGGTGGTGTTCCCCTGTATCTGCTGCCCTTGTCTTTCTAGATGGAAGTAGTTGTGAGTTTAGAAAGTGTTGTCCAGTGATCTTTGATGAATTTCTGCAGTGCCTAATGCACATGGTATACACTGCAGCTACTTAAGGTCAATGGTGAAAAGAGTAGGTGTTTGTTGATGTGGTGTCAATCAAGCAGCTGCTTTGTCCTGGGTGGTGTCAACCTTCTTGGGTGTTGTTGGAGCTGCATTTATCCACATAAGTGGGGAGTATTCCACTCCTGATAGTGCCTTACAAATGGTGGATAGGCTTTAGTGAGTCAAGAGGCGAATTACTTGCTGCAGTATGCCTCGCCTCTGAGCTACTCTCGTAGTTACTTTATATATATCATTGAATTTCTGGTCAATGGTAACCCCAAGGATGTTGATAATGGGGGACTCAATGATGATAACACCATTGAATGTCAAGGGGCGGTGGTTAGATTGTCTCTTACCAGAGATTGTCATTGCCTGGCATTTGTGTGGTATGAATGTTACTTTGGGTAGATGGGCATGGCCTGGGTTTGAGTGGTTGGTCTAAGTTTTGGATAGATGAGTCATTTTAAAGTTGCGTAAATAAGTTGGTCTCCCAAAAAGTAAAGGAATTGATGGCCTTCACGCTCCTGCATTCTCATATGCCCACAATCAGTAGTTGTTACCAGTCCAACTTTTATTTAAATATACTCTCTGAAGGATAATTAGACTCCTGCATGTATGACATAGTGTAGGTTTAAAAAAAATTAATTTTGCACGTCAAAGGACAAAAAGCTCATAAGCCTGTGGAACATTTCTGTTTATTTTTATAGCATCCTTTTTGGCCTGCCTGTCTGAGTGAAATTACGGCCAAATGTAAAGTAGAGACTACATGTAATACAGTGGCCAGGAAACAGGCTTCAATACCTAAGCTCAATGTAGGAGCAGAATAGAATAGAAAGACAGAGTTGCACCTAATGTGGGAGTGCTTGGCACTGATACTGAATGCTTAGATTGGAACATGGCCCTCTCCCATGTGTTAGTATCCTGTTGTACCATGAGCGTAACACTCAGAAATATATTAAAGCACCTTGGGTATTTTAGCAAGTATATCACAAGCATTTGGCTCCAAAATGTTATTTCCGACATTCCAATAAAACACTTAATGATCTCTTTCAGTATGTAAAAATTGCAGCTTAGAAAACAGTTTTGATTCTAGATGTTAGGGAAGGGAGGAGAATGCATTTTCTGTATTAAGTTGAAATTTTCTGGAGCTCATAACTTCCTTGGACTTTGTTTTGTGAATTCTAGGGTGAATGTTTGATAGCACATCCTGTACTATATCTGTACTATAAATTCTAGAGAAAGAAAGAAAATATAAAATTGTTTCACTTTTGAAATTTATTCAATGTTTACTAAAACTTGATTTAAACGATTATAGATCGGTTGTGTTCTTTAATTGTGTGATTGCTTGTTGTGTCCGTATGATATCTGATTTTGAACATTCCTGGATTACTGTGCCAGCCTTTGTCCTGAAAGATTTGGTCCAGGTTTTTTGAAGAGCCTTTGTTGAATATTGATGAGATTGTAGGCTGGATCATCGATAGTGTGTAAGTAATCAACCTGGTCTGAACTTCTCAGGTGACTGGTCAGCTATCCCTCTGTGTCTAAATAACCATTGGGGTCAATCAGAGTTGGAGAATAGCCTCCATGACCTGGAACCCAGTTGCTGTATTAAGATATTATGGTGATGGGGGTATTGTGTTAATGTGATGTGGGCTTGTAATGCCAGTTGCGGCGAGGTTCAAATCCCACAAAGGTTGATGGGGGAACTGAATTCAAGAAAAATCTGGAATTGAAAGCTGGCCTAATATGACCATGTAACTATTACCGATACTTGTAACCATTTTGTTCGCTGATGCTCTTTCGAATAGGAAACTGCCATCCTTACCTGGACTGGCCTAATGTGGCTCCTGACTTACAGCAATGTGGTTGACTCTTATACTCTCCCTGGGCAATTAGGGATGGGCAATAAATGCTGGCCCTAGAAAGTGCAGTTCTGAGGGTGTGCTACACTGTGGAAAGTGCTGCCTTTTGAATGAGACATTAAGCCCTCTCAGATGGACATGAAAGATCATGATGTACTATTTGAAAAAGATCAGAAGTGTTCTCTTCAGCATCCTGGTCAATACTTATTCCTCGACAATTATCATGGAGAGAATCATAGAACTTTTACAGCACAGAAAGAGGGCCTCTGGCTCACCACGTTCGCAACAGTCATCAAATGTCACCCCTTTCTAAACCTATGTTTTAACTGTAGCAGAGATAGCCTTGTGTGATATGGTAGTTTCAACTGTTTGTCTAAATAGTTTTTAAATGTCTTGAGAGTTTCTATCTCTACTGTACTTTTAGGCAGAGAATTCCAGATCACCACCCTCTGGGTGAAAACATTTTTCCTCAAATCCCCTCTAAACCGCCTACTCCTTACCTTAAAACTGTGCCCCTGGTATTGACTCCTCTACTAAGAGGAAAATTTCCTCCCTATCAAACCTGTCTATGCTTATCATAACTTTGTATTTTTCAATCAGATTCCCCATCAGCCTTCTCTGCTCCAAAGGAAAAAGAATCCCAGCCTCTCTAGTATTTCTTAGCTGAATTGCTCTAGCCCAGGGAACATCCTGGTGAATGTCCTCTGCACCCGCTCCAGTGCAATCCAATCCTTCCCATGGTGTGGTGACCAGACTGCACATAGTGTTCCAGCTGTGGCCTGATTAACATTATATACAGTTCCAATCATTCAGAAACACTGATCTGAGCACTATCATGTTACTGTTTATTGTGAGAAAATTGGCTGCCACATTTTCTCCATTACAACAGAATCTACATTTCATTGGGATCCCCTGAGGCTATGAATACATAGTGCATTTCATTCCTGATTCTTTTCACAGGCAGAGCGCATTGATTAATATCAAACCTGTAACATAAGTTTGAAACTATCATCAATTTAACTCTGAGTGGTTTTCTGTTACTGACTGCAGAAACAACTTGGCTTGCTATGTTACTTTCTATTCACTCTTGGGATGTGAGCATTGCTGGAAAGACCAGTATTTATTGCCCATTCCCAATTGTCCTCAAGGAGGCGATAATGAGCTACCTTCTTAGATAGCTGCAGACCACAAAGCATGGGTACAGCTACACGCATCCCGAAGAAGAGTCATATTGGACTCAAATTGTTAACTCTGTTTCTGTCTCCACAGATGCTACCAGACCTGTGGTGTTTATCGAACAATTTCTGTTTATGTTTCAGATCTCCAGCATCTGCCACACTTTGCTTTCATGTTTTTTCTCTTCTGGATTTAATGTCATTGCTTGGCCATTTCAGAAGAAAGTTAAGAGTCAGTCACATCATTGTGGGTCTGGAATAAAGTGCAGGCCCAAATGGTATGCACAGATGATTTCCTTTCCTATAGGACTTCCATGACCATGAAAGATATGTATTTATTTTAATGACAATCAATAATTTCATGAACATTTTTTAATTAGGATAGCCACTCATCTGCTCCCAGTGGCTAAAACAAAATCAATCCCCATGTGCCAATGATGGACAAACACGCTTTGGTCCAATTTTCCCCTTATTTTCCCAAATCAGGACAGGAATAAGATGAACCTTCCTGACTTACATTCGATTTTAGCAATTTTCATCATTTCACCATCCATGGTCCTTTCTTTAGTTGTCCATAAGGCCATATGATATAGGAGCAGAATTAGGCCATTCAGCTCATTGAGACTGCTCTGCCATTAAATCGTGGCTGATAAGTTTCTCAACCCCATTCTACTGCCTTCTTCCCCCTAACCCTGGATCCCCTTACCAATCAAGTGCTCAGATGTGGTGACCCTGGTGAATCACTGCTCCTCGGACTTAGAATATTTAATAGTGAAATGCTGTCCCTACTACCCGCCATGCAAGTTCACCTCTGCTATCCTGACAGTGGTCTACATCCCACACCATGCGGAAGTGAAGAGTGTACTTGATGAAGTATACAACGCTACAAACAGCCTTGAGATGGATTACCCTGTGGTTTTGTTCATCGTAGCTGGTGACTTCAATCAGGCCAACCTCAAGAATGTGGTACCAAAATTCTACCAATGTGCCACCTCCTGTGCCACCACAGGTCCAAACATCCTTGACCATTGCTATACACAAAAAAAAAATCGAAGCTGCCTACCATTCCATTCCCCATCCACATTTTGGAAAATCAGATCATGACGCTCTGCTCCTCCTCCCAGCTTACAAACAGAAATTGAAGTGTGAGGACCCAATACAGAAAGCAGTGTTGGTTTCAGGAAATGGAAGGACTTTGACAGAACTGCTTAGAGTCAATGGAATGGTCCATATTTGAAAACTCAGCAACCAACCTATACAAGTATGCCATTACCATTACAAACTTCATTCGTAAGTCCGCAGAAGAAGTTAATCTGAATGTTCTCCAATCGGAAACCATGGGTGGACTGGGAGAACCATTCCCTACTGAAGTCCACATCTGAGGTGTTCAGGAGTCAGTCACATCTTTGTGGGTCTGGAATAAAGTGCAGGCCCAACCAGTATGCACAGCTCATTTCCTTTCCTAAAGGACTTCCATGACCATGAAAAATATGTATTTTAATGACAATCAGTAATTCCATAACATTTTTTAATTAGGATAGCGTCTAAGGCATTCAAGTCGGACAATCCTGACTTATACATGAAGTCCACGTATGGCCTTCACAAGGCCATCAGAGATGCCAAAAGGTAATACCGAGACCCAGACAAACCACATGGTCACCCGTTTCTGGCAAGGCTCACACGACATAATGGGCTACAAAGCAAAGTCAAACAGAATAGCGAGCAACAGGACATCCTTACCGGACGAGCTCAATGTATTCTACGCTCACTTTGAACAGAAGGGCAGTAAACAATGTCACCTGTTCCATCAGCCTCAGATACACCTATACACTTGGTCACCGCTGAACATGTTAGATTGGCCTTTTTAAGGGTGAACCTACAGAAAGCAACGGCCGTGCACTCAGATGCTGTGTGGACCAGCTGGTGGGAGTATTCGCAGACATCTTCAACCACTCCTTATTAATTTCTGCTTCAAGAAGACGACCATCATCCCAGTGCCAAAGAAAAATCACGCCGTGTACCTCAAAGACTTCCATCCAGTGGCATTTAATTCCAGATTTTTTTTTTTAATTGATCTGTCACGGCACGACTCAAACCCATGTCCCCAGAACATTACTTGGTCTCTAGATAACAGTCCAGTGATAATACCATTAGGCCAATCCTGAACCCAGGGACCAGGAAGGCAACACAGCCTTTGGGATGCTCGATCCTGGCCACAGGGGAGAGTGTCTATTCCCCTGATTATAATATCCCTGATCGCAACTATTGTACATTTCTCTTTTTTTACCCAATCTTGAATGGCCCCCTGTGCCACGGCGCTGTGGTCAGTTTGTTCATCCTCTCTACAGTCCCCATTCTCATCCACACAGCGGGCAAGAATCTCAAACCTAATAGACAAGCTCAAGGACTAGGCTCCTTCAGCTCTGCTCCTGGATCCCTCTACTTGTTTTGCTTATAGTCATACCCCTCTCTCCCTGACCGCTGACTAAATTTAAGGTAGTTAGTCTAAGGGATGTGACTGCCTCCTGAAACACAGCGCCCAGGTAACTCTTCCCCTCCCTGATGTGTCACAGTGTGCAAAGCTCGGAGTGTAGCCCATCAGCTCTGAGCCAGAGTTCCTCAAACAACCAATACTTGTTGCAGAGACAGTAAGAACTGCAGATGCTGGAGTCAGACATAACACTGTGGAGCTGGAGGAACACAGCAGGCCAGGCAGCATCAGAGGAGCAGGAAAGCTGATGTTTTGGGTTGGGACCCTTCTGCAGAAAATAGGCTTTCTGAAGAAGGGTCCCGACCCAAAACGTCAACTTTCCTGCTCCTCTGATGCTGCCTGTCCTGCTGTGTTCCTTCAGCTCCACACTGTGTTATCCAATACTTGCTGCAGATGTGGTCACTATGAACCACAGTGGGGTCCACCAGCTCCCACACCATGCAGTTACAGCACACCACCTGACCCAGCATCTCTAATGTGCTGGTCTTTTAGATCGTAGCTTGATTTCCCTGATTGACTTTGATATGAAAGTAACATATAATAGATAGTCAAACGAGTAGTCATCACCAACCAATGAAATTACAATTTTCTTCTGATGTTAGTCTTTTGTGTTGGGCCCCTGATCCTGAGCTTCAATTAGTCCTGTTGTAAAACCTTACAATCTAATCAGCCCAAAATAAATCCCTAAGAGCATCTTTCCTTTTGCATCAAATTCCCCAAACTACACACTCAGTTGGGCTGTGTCTCAGTCCTGGTGTGATCTCTCCTTCCTGATTGTGTGAAGCTTACTGGTGAGAGCTGAGCTCTAGAATTTCTCCCCAAAACCTTTCAGCCTCTCTGCTCCTTTTCCTCTTTAAAGTCACACCTTAAAACCTATTTCTTTGATTGCGGTGGGGACACCTGTGTCAATATCTCCCTCAATATCAATATCTGATTACATTTCTGTGAAGTGACTTGTCAAAGGCACTTTAGGGACATAGGAACAGGAGGAAGCCATTCAGCCCTTTAAGTATAATTAATCAATTAGATAGTGATTGGTTGGAGCATGATGGAGTTCCATAGCCTATTACTTCACCACTTCATCACTTCGCCTCCTTTTGACTAAGGTCTGAATTTCCTCCCTCGACATTGTCCCTATCCCTCCTTCAAAATGCTTCTTAAACCTACCTTTTTTTTAGTTAAGACTAAGCCCCTGTGAAAAAAGCTTGGAACAGTTTACGGCATTAATGTCATATGAATGTCATATGAATGAACTGACGAATGTTAATAAATATGAATTAATGTCATTTGAATGAAATTATTGTTGAGTGCTAGGAAATACATATTTCCATAAAAGACGCTGCGTCACACTAATTCAGTTTGGCTTCTATAGAGACAGCTAATGTTCTGTTTTGTGGTAATTTCCAGAAAAGAGTATAAGGAGTTCTGTTGCCCGATCATATTCCTGTCAGAATTGCTGTTTATTTTTCATGTTTCTCTGAATCTAATTTCTTCTAAAGGTGCTGAATTCCAATGAGCATAATGCTTATCATCAACAGATATCCTCTGACACCTTATACGTCTGACACTTCTTTACATGTCAGCCTAGACTATGCACTCTAGCACACAATTTGAGTGACGAGGGATACCACGCACTTGAGGGGTCTAGTACAGACATGATGGGTTGAACGGCCCTCTTCTGCATTGTAACAAGTCTGTGATTATGTGTCGAGACAAGGTGGAAAACAGACCAGGGTGTACGTTTTCACGAACAGATATACCAGAGAATGAGGAGGGATGTAATTGCAATTAAGGTAGTTCAAAGGAGATTCATTAGATTGATTCCAGAGATGAGATGTTTGTCTTATAAAGACTGATTGACCAGTTTAGGCCTGTACTCCCTGAACTTTAGAAGAATGTGTGGACCTCTCACTGAAATCTATAAGGAATTGATAATAGAGACATAGAAAGGATGTTTTCTCATGTGGGGCAATCTGGAATAAAAGTTCATAGCTTTAGGATAAGGGGTAGCTGATTTAAAATGGAAAAAGAGGAGAAATTACCGCCCTCAAAGAGTTGTGAATCTGAGGAATTCCTTACCTTGGAGTGGTGGTGGATGCCAGGACATTGAGTAAATATAAGGAGGAGATAGATAAGTTTTTAGTCGGTAATGGGGTTAAGGGTTATGGGGAGAAGGCAGGAAAGTGGCGTTGAAGCCAACATGAGATCAGCCTTGAGGTATTAAGTAGCAAAGCAGGCTCAAGGTGCTGAATTATCTATTCATTTGTCTATTCTTATGTTCTTATTATCATGCCCTTGGCTTGGCCCTTTAGCTGAGTTCCTAATCTTAAACATACTTTCAATAAGGATACTGGAAAAACGAAGGGCCCAGAGCCAGGACTCACAGTTTAAGGACATGGAGTAAGCCATTTAGGACTGGGATGAGGAGGAATGTCTTCACCCAAAGAGTGACGAGCCTGTGGAATTCTCTGCCACAGAAAGCAGTTGAGGCTAAAAACATTGAATAGGGGTCAGATATAATTCGTAGGGCTAAAGGGATCAAAGGGAGAAAGCAGGAACAGGAGACTGAGTTGGATGATCGGCCATGATCATATTAAGAGGCAGAGCAGCCTCGAAGGACCAAATGGTCCACTCCTGCCCCCATTTTCTAGTTAACAAAGGAGGTAAGTTTTGTTTTCAATTTCATAGTAATTTAAATAATGAGCAACACTTGGAAAGGCCAGTAATCTCAGGCTCTTTAAAAAGGTTGTGTAGGTGAGGGTGCGAGTAGGTGTAGCTTTATATTCAGGGTACATGAAGTGTCTCATTCCTTAATCCTTTGTCCATGCACGCAATTACGCACATGTTCACACACACACGCACACACACACACACATGCACACACACACAAGCACGTGCACATGCACGCACACGCACACACACGCACACACATGCATACATGCACGCACACACACACTCACACCCGCACGTGCACACACACACGCACACACGCAATCACACACACATGCACACACACACGC
>JAHRHZ010000027.1:4566353-4576413 GCA_024137785.1 Ginglymostoma cirratum
CACACACGCAACCACACACATGCGCACACACACATACATGCACACACGCGCACACACACATGCACACACACACGCACACGCTCGCACACACACGCACACGCTCGCACACATACACACACACATGCACTGATGCAATCACACGCACACGCTTGCACACACACACGCACACACAATCACTCGCACACACACATGCACACAAGAACATGCGCACACATACGCATGCACACATACGCACGCGTGCACGCACATACACCCATGCATGCACACACACACGCACACACACACAGATGCAATCACACGCACAAGCACACACACAAGCACACACGCACACACACACGCACACACACACACACGCACATGCACACGCACACATACAAAACTACTAAGACCAAGAAAAGTGTGAAGTGATTCATTTTGGAAGGTCGAATTTGAATGCAGAATACACGGTTAATGGCAGGATTCTTGGCAGTGTGGAGGAACAGAGGGATCTTGGGGTCCACATTCATAGACCCCTCGAAGTTGCGACCCAAGTTGATAGGGTTTTAAAGAAGGCGTATGGTGTGTTGGCTTTCATTTAAGAGCTGTAAGGTTAAGCTGCAGCTCTATAAAACTCTGGTTAGACACACTTGGAATATTGTGTTCGGTTCTGTTCACCTTATTATAGGAAAGATGTGGAAGCTTTAGAGAGGATGCACAGGAGATTTATCAGGATGCTGCCTGGACTGGAGGACGGGTCTTATAAGGAAAGGTTGAGGGAGCTAGGGCTTTTTTCATTGGAGCAAAGAAGGATAAGAGGTGACTTGATCGAGGTTTACAAGATGATGAGAGGCATAGATAGAGTGGATAGTCAGAGACTTTTTCCCAGGGCGAAATGACTCTTACGAGAGGGCATAATTTTAAGGTGATTGGAGGAAGGTATAGGGGAGATGTCAAAGGTAGATTGTTTACACAGAGAGTGGTGGGCGTGTGGAATGTGCTGCCGGCAGTGGTAGCGGAGTCAGATACTTTAGAGACTTTTAAGTGACTCTTGGATAGGCACATGGAGGATAGCAAAATGTAGGGTATGCAGCGTATATTGATCTTAATCGGATAATAGCGCTGAAGGGCCTGTACTGTGCTGTAATGTTCTATGTTCTATGTTCTAAGACAACACCTCTGCACTGGGACTCCTAACCAAGAAATCCGATAGGAAATTCAGGAACAACTCCCTTACCCAAAGAATGGTTCAGAGTGTGGAGCTTGTAGTTGAGTCAAGTTGTACAGATACACACAAGGGAAACTTAAGTAATGCACAAGGGAGAAAGAAATGGAAGGAGATGCTGATAGAATTACATGTGGTAGAATGGGAGGAGCCTGGTGTGACGGATATACTAGCATAAACCCAATTGGGTGAATTGGATTGTGTCCGCGCTGTAAGTTACACCTGACCACTGAAGTGATAGCTTCAGCAAGCACAATCCTACACCGGTTACAAAACCACAATATTGCAGTGAATAAATGCACGTTACCTTAGCAACAAAAGGTCCTGCGTAGTTTTTGTCTTTATTTATTATTGTATTTTACGGTGTCCTGGTAAGAATATATCCCTCAACCAATATCATTGAATCATATTACTTGGAGCAGTTGTTTGTGAGAGATTACTGTGCGTAAATTAGCAGCCCACTTCCCTACAATGCACCAGAGATTGCACTTGATTTAAAGCTTTAGTTAGGAGCAAAGCGCTTTAGGAAGTCCCGCTGACATGAAATTCCTCACAAAATACAAGTATTTTTTCTCTGATGCCAATTTCAAGCAAATTGATGTTCACATCAACAATGTGTATCAGGACCTTGCTGAATGGGTCAGTGATTTTAAAAGCTTTAAGCAAGATGAGAATAGACAGGAGTGTAGAAAAAAGAAAAACCTTGTGATTGGCGGATTGGTACAACACCCAGTATAATACTTAGTCTCACAGAGCAAGACATGTTAACCATGCAATCCCTGGTCCAGATGAAGTTAGCTGATGAGAGGAAATTTATAAAATGCAATATCTTGCAATGCTCCTGCAATCCAATGCCACTAGCAACAGCTTGTATTTGTATAGTGCCTTTCAGGTGGCAGAACTTTACCCAGGCCCTTCACAGGAGCATTATCAAACCAAGCTGACACAAGACAACAAAAGGAAATATTAGGACAAGTAGTAAACAAAAAATCTGGGTCAAAGGAGAAAGGTTTTAAGGAGGACAGTGAGAAACTTCAATATGTAAAAATCTGGGCAACTAAATACATAGCAACAAAACTTGTGGATGCACAGGAGGTTAGAATTGGAAATGCACGTAGCTCACACAGGTTTTAGGGCTAGAAATTGTTCCAGACATGTAGACGATATTTAATGTCTAGGATACAACCAAAAATAGGCAGTTTTGTAAGACAAGGAAAATGATCTTGGATGCCCTGAGTGCTTCAGCACAGGATTGGGCAAAGAATTCATTGTGTAGATTGACTGGCTTTTTAGGGTTAGGTCAGAATAGAACCACAGGAGGGCATGAAGATAAATTTTGCTGGGGATCTTTCAGATGAGAGTGACATAGGCAATTGTATTGAACATGAAGGATTAAGAAGGGATAAAGCTCCATGTTCACCATCTCAGGGAAGGTCATTTGTGACTTCTGGATGCTGACTGGAAATTGGGTTTAAATTTATTTAAACCTGGAGAGAACAATCTGTACAAAGGCTGAAAGACCTTGCAGTAGTGCTCTCATTTAAGCCAGCTCAGTGTCAATCCCTGAAGCAAGGCGACTCTGAATCCCCTGTTTATATTGATCAGCCAGGGCTCCCTCATTGGCCCAGGTTAACAACCCCAATCAAGGATCTCATAGTCAATAAGATCCACCTGGTTCCAATCACAACACTGGTCTATGTTACTATTTATGCTCAACTACTCTTCCTCTAACCACACTAAGGTATCCTTCCACTTCCTTTTTTCTCAAGTACTTATCTGGCAGCTCGCTACCACCTTCTCAAGGGCAACTAGGGACAGGCAATAAATGCTGGCCCAGCCGGCAATGTCCACATCCCATCAGTGAATTAAACAAAATATTCACCTCAATCCTTCTGCTGTAGTGAACTTCATACTTGAATCACTCTCTGTAGATAAAGGAATTTCTTCTGAACTCTTTATCAGAGTTATTAATGCTGATCACAAATCCCTATATCTCTCCTGCAAATAGAATAATGGGCAGAATTTATTGTGGTGACAGAGATTGTGGTCATTGGCTGCAGATCCAACAAGAACCCATCAGAGATCTCAGTAAATGGAACCCCTCAACAGAAAAAAAACACAAACAATTGTGGCTGCTGGAAATCCAAAACAAAACAGAAATTGCAGGAGAAACTCAGCAGGTCTGGCAGCATCTGTGGACAGAGAACCAGAGTTAATGTTTCAAGTCCATTGGCCCATCATCAGAATGTTGACTCTGCTTTCCTCACAGATGCTACCAGACTTGCTGAGTTTCTCCAACAATTTCTGTTTTTGAAATGGAAGAACTACCCACAAGAGCTGGTGACCAATCAGGGGCTGGGAGCTGTGCATTGCTCAGCAGCGCCTCCACAGAGGCAGCGGCTGGTTCTGGTAAAGCACCCACTGGACTCCTGGAATCACTGAGGGACCCAGGGCACAAGCGAGTGTTGGCAGGAATGCGGGAAGGGCTACGCTGAAAGGGCAACATGTTGATTCTCAGCTGACAACACCTCCCCCTCAGGTGGGTCCCATGATCTGGCACTAAATGCCTGACAAGGCAAGACCCGCTGTTACAGTCTTTCAAATTTCCCATATCGTGAGCCTCCCACCACTGCTAGAGAATACTGGAGACTGGATGGATTGGGAATTACTTATAAACCTCGATCAGGTCACCCACAATCTTTTCCTGTGTGGAGAAAGGAGCCCAGAATCACAGAATCAAAGCAATCATAGAATCTGATAGAACATTTAAGCTACTTAGGAGGAGAGGTGTCTTCAGTTAGAGAGTGGCGACCCTGCGGAATTCAGCCACAGACAGCAGTTGAGGCCAAAACATTGAATGTTTTCAAGAAGGAGTTAGATATAGTTCTTAGAGCTAAAGGAATCAAAGAGATTAATTAAGGATGTTTTGCCAATGATGCCCACATCCTGCAACCAAATTCAAATAGCCCAACAGAAATGCAAATTGTTCTCAGTTCTTTTCACGCACAGGCCCATGTGAGGAATGAGCAGTTGGCCACAGTCCAAGGGAGAAACAAGTTTTCAATCAGGTCTCCTGCTGCATTTGTTGCTCTGGGACACATTGCCATAGGTAGTTCTAACCTACACGTAGTTTGTCATCGTGCAGTCTACGGAGCAACACAGGTACACTCAGTACAAAAATACGTAAGTGTGATTATTCACTGTTCTTACACCAATCCTGAGCCATTGCGTACAACAGGAATCAATTTACTGAGTGCTTACTAGATTTGGTAGAATATTAAATAGCTGTTCTGGCAGAAGCTGGTTAGTCATTTGCATTCATTACTGCTTGTGGTACACAGTACACTATGTTCTAGTTAGTGCTTCGACAGTTAGTTAAAGGAATAAGGGGTCCTTGCAGCCCTTCAGGAATACAAAGATGACCAAAACTGGGATTCCTCCTCACAATTGTTAAGAGGGATATTCAGAAATGAATTTGCATCTATATGAAGGACAGCAGAGTTACTTCTCTAAACCATTATTAAGTCTATGATAATCCATGAATTTCAAGCACACCATTAATGAAACCATTTTATTTATTTAATTTCACTTCATTTCCCAGTGGTGGGATTTCAATTTGCACTCAGATGATGATTGCAGATGGAATATATAGCTCAGTGTGGTTATCCAGTTATAGTTCTGGGCTTGACCATTGGTGACACTACTGGTCCGATCTGGGGGTTTGTTGATGTATTGTTGTGAGATTTCAGGTATATTTAGGTTTTTCGTTTCTGCATTTTACTGGTGCTCCCATTTTGCCTTAGAGCCTCTGCTCTGGTATTTTTTTTCCTTAAACCTTTCCCTCTCCACCCATTTCTCTCTCGACAGTGCTCCTCATGGTAGACTGGTTAGCAAGGCTAGATCATGTGGAATACAGGGAGAACTAGCTATTTATGTACAGAACTGGCTCAAAGGTAGAAGACAGAGGGTGGTGGTAGAGGCCTGTCAGATTGAAGGCTTGTGACCAGCGGTGTGCCACAAGGATCGGTGCTGGGTCCTCTGCTTTTTGTCATTTATATAAATGATTTGGCTGTTAACATAGGAGGTATAGTTAGTAAGTTTGCAGATGACACTAAAATTGGAGCTGTAGTGGAAAGTGAAGAAGGTTGTCTCGGAGTACGATGGGACCTTGGTCAGATGGGCCAATAAGCTAAGGAGTAGCAGATGGATTTTAATTTAGATAAAGGTGAGGCGCTACATTTTGGAAATGAAAATCAGGGCAGGACTTACACACTTAATGGTAAAGTCCTGGGGAGTGTTGCTGAATGAAGAGACCTTGGAGTGCAGGTTCATAGTTCCCAGATGTTTGGTATGTATGCCTTTATTGGTCAGTGCATTGAGTATAGGAGTTGGGAGGTCATCTTGCGGCTGTACGGGACATTGGTTTGGCCACTTTTGGAGCACTATGTGCAATTCTGGTTTCCCTCCTACAGGGAGGATGTTGTGAAACTTGGAAGGGTTTAAAAAAGATTTATGAGGATGTTGCCAGGGTTGGAAGGTTTGAGCTATAGGGAGAGGCTGAATAGGCTGGGACTATTTTCCCTGGAGCATCAGAGGCTGACCTTACAGAGGTTTATAAAATCATGAGGGGCAAAGATAATGTAAGTAGGCAAGGTCTTTTCCCCAGGGTGGGGGAGTCGAAAATCTGAGGGCGTAGGTTTAACTTGAGAGGGGAAAAATATAAAAGGGACCTCAGGGGCACATTTTTCATGCAGAGGGGTGTTTGTGTAAGGAAAGCATTACCAGAGGAATTAGTGGAGGCTGGTACAATTACAACATTTAAAAGGCATCTAGATGGGTATATGAATACAAAGGGTTTAGAGGGATATGGGCCAAATGCTGGTAAGTAGGACTAGATTTGTATAGGATAGCTGATCAGTAAAGACGAGTTGGACTGTAGGGTCTGTTTCCATGCAGTTTATCTCTGTGACACTATGTAATTTAAAATCTCGCCTTTACTTGCCTACATTTACATTGTATTCATGGAATCGCTTTGATCCAAAAGAAAACTCAGGGGGAGAGGAACCTCTATGGTGTAGTGGTAATGTCCATCCTCGAATCTAGGAAGCCTGGGTTCAAGCTCCATCTACTCAAGAGGTGTGCAATAATATCTCTGAACAGGTTGACCAGAAAGTTTCTGAAATCATTTTGATGCTTCCAAGGAATTTCTGGCAGTTGTGTCAATGTTTGTGCAGGGAATTCTGAAGCATAGGTTTCATGAAGCTGTGTCACTGTTTCAGAAAGTCTCACAGTGTTAATATTTACAGGGACAGTCTGTGTACACATCATTGTAGAAAGAATAGATTAGTAGAAACAGCCTTGGAGGTGTTTACCTGCAGATCTCACCTACTTGCTTGTGACAACTTCATAGATTCTGTTGCATGACGTGAACACACACAGAAGCAGGAGTAGATCATCTGATCCCTTGAGCCTGTTCCATCGTTTAATATGATTTCGGTTGACCTTGGTTGCAAATTCAACTCGACATTTCTGCTTACCTCTGATAATCTGTATCCATGGAATCACAGAATTGTTACAGTCAGAAGGAGACCATTCAGCCCATTGTGCCTGCACTGGTTCTATTAACCAAACCCAATCGATCACCTTTTCCAAATATCCCTGCACATTATTTCTACCCAACTAATCACCCAAAACTTCTTGAATGCCTCAATTGGACCTGCCTCCACCACCTTTCGACACAGTGTATTCCATACCTTAACTGTGTTAAAGCCTTTTTCTCTCATATCACTCTTGTTTTGTTTACACATCACTGTCTATCTACGACCTCTTGGTCTCTCTTTCACAAGCATGAACAGCTTCTCCCTATATATCCTGTCTAGCCCTCTCAAGATTTTGAAAACTTCTATTAAATCTCCTCTCAGCCTTCTACTCTGCAAGAAAACTGGTACTGGTGTCACAATCATTAGGTGTCTCTTTGCTTTGTCTAGCCAACTGAGTTACCTAATCCCCCATATACTGCCGGCTGGTTGTAAAAATCAACTGATTCACTTGCGTCCTTCAGGGAAGGAAACTGCCTTCCTTACCTGCTCTGGCCACATTTGACTCCAGATCCACAGCAATGTGGTTGACTCTTACCTGCTCTCTGGGCAATTAGCGATGACCTAGCCAGCAATACCCACATCTGATGAATAATTGTTTTTTAAAAAAGGAGCTGATGAAATTGGAAAGTTGGGGTGGCACGGTGGTTAGCACTGCTGCCTCACGGCACCAGGGACCTGGGTATGATTCCAGCATCAGGTGACTGTCTGTGCGGAGTTTGCACATTCTCCCGGTGTCTGCGTGGATTTCCTCCCATAGTCCAAAGATGTGCAGGCTAGGTGGATTAGCCATGGAGAACACAGGATTACAGGGATAGGGTGGGTGAATGGGTTCATTTGGGATGCTCTTCAGAAGCTTGCTGAGGGTTCATTGGGGGAACTGGCCTGCTTCCACACTGTAGCGACTATATGATTCCATCAAAGGGGCAAACGTGGAGCCCAGTGAAATTTAATGCTGTGAAGTGACTGATTTTGGTAAAACAAGCCTGGAAATGCAACATATAATAAATGGCACAATACTAAAGGGCAATGCAGGAGCAGACAGGCCTTGGGTATATAAACACACATCACTGTAAGTGACACGCACTGTGTACAGAATGATTAATAAAGCATACAGAATCCTGAGCTTTATAAATAGAGACATAGAGTATAAAAGTGAAGTGCTTATGAGGAACATTTAACTGGTTTGGATTCAACTGGAATATTTTGGCTAGTTCTGGGCACTACACTTTAGAAAGGAATTTAATTGTGGTAGGCAAAGGCCTAGTGGAATTATCACTGGACTGTTAATCCAGAGCCCCAAGTGGTGTTCTGGGAATCCAGGTCTGAATGCTGCCGTGGCAGATGGTGGAATTTGAATTCAATAAGTATCTGGAATTAAGAGTCTAATGGTGACCATGAATCCACTACCAATTATTGGGAAAAACCCATGTTCACTAATGCCCATTAGGGAGGGTAGCTGCTATCCTTACCTGGTCTGGCCTACATATGACTCCAGACCCACAGCAATGTGGTTGACCCTTAACTGCGCTCTGGGTAATTAGGGGTGGGCAATAAATGCTGGCCTAGTTGATGATGCCCACATTCCACGAATGAATAAAATAAAAATAAAATAATTAGATAGGAGGCAGGAAAGAATTACAAGAATGTTTTCAGGACTTCAGGTATGATGAGGGATTGGAGAATCGCAGTTGTTCTTTCAGGGTGCGGGGAGGATTGAAAATCATGAAGGCAATCAATAGAAGAATCTGTTCCCATTGGTGAGGGGTGAAGAGCTAGAGAACACTAATATAAGGTCAATAGAACCAGAAGAGACTGTGCAGAAAATCTTTCCTCGTGTTAAGATCTGGAAAACACTGCCTATGAATGTGATAAAGGCAGGTTCAATCAATGCTTTTGAAAGATTATTAGGTAATTGATTAAGAAAGAAATTGCAGCACTTCCAGAAAAAAGACAGAAGAGTGGGATGAGCTGAGTTGCATTTGTAGGGAGCAAGCAAGGACAAGATGGGAAGAATGTCCTCCATATGTTGTTACCATTTTATGATATTATTTGAAACTTAGCCTCATCAAGCCTGTGCACAGCAACTGTTTGTGTTCATACCATGTCCCTGCACAAGAAAAATATTGGTTGACTAGGGACACTGAGCAACTTAGGGCAGAGGATGGTGGGGTCAATGTGAAAGGACCGAAACCACATGGAGTAGACAGTTTTGGTGTGCTTTTAAAGGAAGTAAGACATTTGCATAAAATGCACAGAAAACAATTGTTCAGCTCACTCAACCCACTGCACTTTCAATACTCTGAGTGTGGAAATCAGAATAGTGCACAGTCCTTTAAGTATTAGGGCAAGTTAAGCACCACATATCTGCTTTCCAATGTAGTCACCCTGGTGATTTCCTGGCTTTTTGGGGAATGTTGATAAGGAGGGGTCTAAGGGTTTGGGGATGTGGAGAAGTTGCTGTCCCAGAGCTCACAGGATACAATCACTGCCAGAATAAATTCAATGTGATGCTCAAAGTCATTTAGGACCAGTCGCCCAGATTAAGGCATAGCGTCAATCCAGTACTAACATGATTTAATTTACAATTGACCTTGAGCTCTAACTTGATATTTGATTAATTTTCTTGATAACAATGTGATGTTGACTGGAACCTTCAATGAATAATTGGTCAACACTTCTAAACATTTAATGTTTTCCACCCAGGTTAGAGGGCATATACACACTGGCTTCTATTTTCTGCACCACATTACACCATTTGTTGTTCTTTCCTATTAGGTCATACCTGCTGGGCCCATCTGTTTAATCTCTTGTAATCTGTGTATTGTTGTAATCTGAATGTTGTTAATTTCATTCGCAGTTTTTGCTTGCCACTGATCAGTAATATTCCACTTGCCTGTTGTATGGCTATCTTTAGTACTGTTTACATGATTATAAAAATTTTTCACAGGGGTGTGTGTTGATGTGTATATGGGTGAGTGTGGAGAGTGTGCCTCTGTGTGCATGTGTACGAGTGCGATTGTTATGTATGCCTGAGTATGTATATGTGTATGTGCGTGAGAGAGCATTTCTGCATGAGTCTGTATCCGAGAGTGTGTATGCACATACGTGTGTGTGTATGAGTAAGTGTGTACATAGAATAACCCTGTTTATAGTTGCTATTAGGCACCTCTAGAATAGTAGGGAGTGCACGTGTACAAACACACACATGCATACACGGACTTTCACACAGACTCTCACACAGACTAACTCACTTAGACTA
>JAHRHZ010000027.1:4576423-4596844 GCA_024137785.1 Ginglymostoma cirratum
CTCACTCTTAGACAAACTGACTCTCAGACTAACTCACACAGACTAACCCACCCTTAGACAAACTGACTCTCAGACTAACTCACACAGATAAACTCACACAGACTAACTGACTCACAGACTAACTGGCTCACAGATTAACTCACTCACAGACACTCTCACTGACTAACTCACTCTCGGAGTAATTCTCAGACACACACGTATGATGTATATACAGCACGTGGAATGCAGTGGTTCAGGAAAGTGCTTCACCACCACCTTCTGGAGGTGGCCAATAAACACTGGCCTAGCTAGTGGTATCTATACCCTGTGAAAGTCATGCATATCATAAATCAGGTCAGGACAGAATAGCCTCCCTCAGTGCCACAATCATCGGAACTCCCAGAAAGACTTTCCCAGATTATTTATTTTGATGCTGTTGATTGAGGGAGAAACGTTGGCCCAAGTTTCTGTTCTTCAATATACTGCTGTGAAGTCACCGGGGTTTGGCCTGATAGACGTTGCTTCTGGCAGCATAACAATCTCTCACAAGGAAGATTAGCCCGGATTTTATGCTCATGTTTCTGCAAAGGGACATGAACCCCAAAACTACTTGAGTCAGAGGTGACTGTGTTTCCGAATGAGCCATGGCTGGTGCACTTAAAAACAGCTGGTAGCTGTCAGCGTGTAGAACTTCACTTTAAAGTATTTTAATCACCTCTTCGACCGGGATAATTTCTTGCACCCATTGCCTTTGCACCCATTCTGATTCTCTGTAAACATGCTCCCCCTTCATTCTCCCCCTCCGTCATCATCTCTCGGTTTTCCTTCCACATTCACCTCTTCAGTCAGCAGAACAGGGAAGTTTGGCCGATGGACTTGAACTGAATCACACATACTGGTTCAGCACGTAATGCTAATTATTTGTAAACTATTTATGTCAGAACGTGGATTTCATTGCAAAGTTCCGGTTGGTTTTTCAGGAAGTCTTAAGTCAGCACATTCAGTATAATTAGTTCCACTCTCTGACCTGTTGTGAAACTCAGGAGGTGTCCATGGATAAACATTTCAAAGTTAAACACACACTTGGATTCACACATAGACACACACTGAAAGACACATACGCAGACACACACAGACAAACGCTGACACAGAAAGACACATGTCCACTCAGCAGGTCTGGCAGCGTCTATGGAAAAGGAAACAGAGTTAATGTTTTGAGTCCAATATGACTCTTCTTCAGAGCTGTGTTATTGCATTCTGGTTATGCTACTGGACTCGGTTTGACTAAGAATCTAGAGGCAGTAATTCAAATCACACTTGGCAGCTGGAAAGATTTAGAAGGTGGTTAATTAAACGCATGTGAAAACATTAGTATCAGCAATGATGGCTAGGAAATTATCAGACTGCTGTAAAAGGGCATTCCAATGCCCTAGGCAGATTTTGGTTGGCTGCCAAAGAGGGAGAGTTGGAAACTGAAGATGCACATGGGGCCAGAATTGGAGGAATGCAGAAATCCTGGAGGGTTGCAAGGTTGGAGGAAATTACAGATATAAGGAGTAGAAAAAGTTGAAAATACATAATAGAATTTTAAGATTGAGACATTGACTGCACACCCATGCCAGTGAACGCTATGGTGGTCGGGTGGGGCGGGGGGGAGGTGTGCCGCACATAATTTGACTTTGGCTGCAGACGGCTGAGTTTATGATTGAAGGGACTCTTGTAGAGGGTGCAAAATGGGAAGGCAGCCAGGACAGTATTAAATTTGGAGGCTACCCAAAGGCATGGAGAGAATTGCCACAGCAAATGGGCTGAGGTGGGGCAGAAAGAGCCAATGCTGTGGAAGATCTTTGTAAGTAGTCCTGGTCACATAGTGGATACGGGTTCAGAACTTAACTCAGGGTCAATTAGATTGAAGTTGAACTTTTAAACTTGCCAATCAGTAACCAGGGAAGAGGATGGAGTTTGTGAAGAGGGAAAAGAGT
Source organism: Ginglymostoma cirratum (assembly GCA_024137785.1). Lineage (NCBI taxonomy): Eukaryota > Metazoa > Chordata > Chondrichthyes > Orectolobiformes > Ginglymostomatidae > Ginglymostoma > Ginglymostoma cirratum. The sequence continues at coordinate 4,578,385 of JAHRHZ010000027.1, forward strand.
TTGTAACAGTGACTAGAGACAACACAGCGTGGAGCTGGAAGAACACAGCAGGCCAGGCAGCTTCAGAGGAGCCGGAAAGTTGACTTTTCAGGTCAGGCCAACTTTCCTACTTCTGAGATGCTGCCTGGCCTGCTGTGTTCCTCCAGCTCCACCCTTTGTTATCTCTGACTCCAGCATGTGCAGTTCTTGCTATCTCTGTAACAGTGATTCGTTTGGCTCTTCCAAATTCTTTGTTGAAGGGAAGTTCTGCTCATCCAATACAGGATAAGCAGTATAGCCATCCAGAGACAGTTGAGGAGCTGAGAGAGGTGACCATGATGTGGAACTGAGTCAGGTCAGTGTATATCTGAAGTGTATTTTCGGATAATGTCACTGAGTGGAAACGTTTAGGTAAAAGAAATTGGAAGGTGCCAAGTACAGATTCTGCTGGCTCAGTTCACACATAAACACACAGAAAGGAACAGAAGGAAGCCATTCAGTCTGTCAAGCCTGCTCTATCATTTAATACAATCATGGATGATTAAACATTTCGATGACTTTTATCCACACTATCCCCATAACCCTGTACACTACTTGTAATCAGAAATCTATCAATCTCTACCATAAACATGTTTCCACAGGCCTCTAAGGTAGAGAATTCCAAAGGTTCATAACCCTCTGCGTAAAACAATTTCTCTTTATCTCACGTCTAAGTGACTTCTCCACATTTTGAAATGTATTCCCTGGTTCTAGACTCCGCAGCCAGAGGAAACATCTTACCAGCATTTACTCTATCTCCCCTGTCAAGTGTTTTTAGGTTTCAATGAGATCACTACTCATTCTTCAAAAGCACTGGAGAATAAAGGCTTATTTTCCCCAATCTCTCTTCATAGCACTGTCTCACCATCCCAGAAACAAGTCTCCTGTAGCTTCATTGCACTCCCTTTAAGGCAATAATATCCTTCCAATGTTAAGGGACCAAAACTGCACCTAATAGTCCAGTTATGGGCTTACCAATCCAACTGAAGCAAGATCTAATTACTCAAATCTGCCTGCAGTAAAGGCTAACATACTATTAGCCTTCCTAACAGTTTGCTGCACCAGCACGTTAGCATTCCAGCAACTCTACAGGAATGAGGAGTGCTTTGGCTGCAATAGACTCTGTAACTTCATTAAAAAGCATGATAGTGCACAGAAATTGGTTAGTACTTAAGAAACAAATGCAGAAGTTATCCATTCTTTTCAGGTAAAGGAACACACAGGCAATGTGGCCCAACCGTGATCAATATAAGAAATGAAGGAGAACATTACACTCGAAGAGGAGTCATATAAAGTTGCGAGGAAAGGTAGCAAGTCTGAAGACTGGGAGCAGTTTTGAACTCAGCTGTTGAGAGCCATTCCTCTGCACTTGCTTCTTTTTCTTTATCCTACAGTTACTGCCTGACTTGCTAAATATTTCCAGCAGTTTTTGTTTATTTTTCAAAATTCTAGTCACAAGTATTTCTGTGACCTAGTTGTTAATAGTAATGTTTAATATGGAACAAAGTACACATCCAGATTCAATTACTATTCTGAGTTTAGTTACCTAATCTCAGTTGAGAGGGTGACTTACAGTGTTAGTCTCACTGCCTCTGAGATATGGGTTTGAGCATGGAGAGGTTCATAACTACATTTCTATGTTGTCCTTCTATAATCATCTCTCTGAACTGAACAACAAAAGGTCCATGGATACCTCAACAGATATTTTTGAAAAGTAAGATCTTTCTGACAGTAGATGTTTAACAGTTGCGTCATGATGCGGTATTTAATCAGGATTGGTTAGTCGCGATTAAAAATTGACAAACGCAGTTAGATACTCATTCCACATCCTGTTGAACTCAAATGGGTGTTAATTTTAACTCAGTTGCAGAAAATGTCAATCTGTAATTCAGTTACATGTTTCTTTAAGTTTCTATCGTCTAAATGTTCAATTCTATTTAGAAATCTGCTGCATTCAATGAGCAATGTTTTCAATGAACAGTCACCCACTCTCTTACTTCTTGATCTGAGCATTACTGTTCCATTGCCAGCACAGTGGTAGTGTTCCTACCTGTGTGCCAGGAGGCCTGGGTTTGAGTCCCACCTGCTCCAGAGGTGCATAACAACATCCCTGAACGGGTTGATAAGGAACTATCTGTAAAGGAACAAATTTGTTTTGAATCATGGCCTTGCGAATACACTTTACCAGCCAATGGAATGCCTTTGAAGTTTTGCCACTGTTCTAATGTAGGAAAGGTCAAGCCAACTGGCACACGGTAAGCTTCCCAAAACATAAATGCAATCACAGAAATTTCTGGAAAAGCTCAGTAGGTCTGGCAGCGTCAGTGGAGAGAAATCAGAGTTAACGTTTCGGGTCCAGTGATCCTTCCTCAGAACTGAAGCCAGATCTCATTACTGCTGTGCTCCAATGCTCTTGCGGTAGCGGCTAACATATTATTAACCTTCCTAACAGCTTGCTGCACGAGCATATTGGCCTTCAGTCATGTATTAATAGGAGTATTTGGGTCCCAATGTACATCTAATCTAAACAGTGGAAACTCTAAAGGAATAAGAGGTGGGTTGGCTGCTCTGAGGATCATTGGACCCGAAACATTAACTCTGAATTCTCTCCACAGTTGCTGCAAGACCTACTGAGCTTTTCCAGCGATTTCTGTTTGTGTTTCTGATTTCCAGCAGTTCTTTCAGTTTACATAAGTGTAATCCTGACCTGATAACATATTTTATACATGCTGATTGACGGATAAACCAATCAGCTCACTGGACAGGATGCCACCTTGGAACAGTACTGTGAGATGTTTTCGACTTACCTGAGCAGACAAAAGGGGCTTCGGTTTAAAGCATCATCCATAAGATGGTACCTCCGACCATGTAGCATTCCCTCAGTAATCCAGTGGGGCTTTAGCTGAGATTCTGCATTTGTGGGGATCTCTCTTTCGAAGGGATGTCAAGCTTTTAGAGATTTGGGTGAGATAGTGGCAATGCCACTAGACCAGCAGGTTGGAAGCTCAGGTTAATGCTCTCTGAAACAGGAGCTCAAACCCATCATGGCAGCTCATGAGAATTTAATTTCAGCTGATAAATCTGCAATGTAAAGCTAGTTTCCATTGTAACTATTGTCAATTGTTGCAAAGATCCATCTGATTCACTCATGTCCTTTAGAGAAGGAGTTCTGCTGTCCTTACGCAATCTGACCTGCAAGTGACTCCATGTGTACAGCAATGCAATTGACTCTTGACTGCCCTCTGAAGGGGCCTTGTGAGCTGCTCAGTTCCAGGGCAATTAAAGCTGGGCCACAAATGCTAGCCTTGCCAGCAACTCCCACATCTTGCCAAAGGAGAAAGAAAATAAAATGTATTGCAATGGCACCAGGATGAAGGGCTTCAATTATGTTAAAACAAATAGAGCAGAGAGGTTAATAGAGGATTCATTCAAGGATATAAAACTATGGAGGCTTTTGTTAAGAGTAAATAAGAAAAATCTTGCTGCTGCTAGGTCTGTGATGATAGGTCAGAGCTTTTAAATGATTAGTAAAAGTGATGATGAGAATTTGATTTGCATGTAACAGGCTACTGTAAGGTGGACTGCATCACCTAAAAGGATAGTGAAAGTAGATTCGACTCAATGTTTCAAAAGGGTGTGAAAACCAACAACTCCACTATGTTTGTTCATATAATTCACTGAATAGTGCATCATTAAATGCCCCACTATTAACAACTTGAAGTTACTATTGACCAGAAACTGCGCTGGATTAGCCGTATAAATACTGGCTACTGGCTACAGATATTGGGAATATGAACATAAGAATATAAGAAATCAGAGCAGGAGTAGGCCATCTGGCCCATCAAGCCTGTTCCACCATTCAAAAAGATCATGGCTGATCTTTTCATGGACACAGCTCCACTTACCCACCTGCTCACCATAACCCTTAATTCCTTTACTGCTCAAAAACCTATCTTTGCCTTAAAAACATTCAATGAGATAAACTCAACTACTTCACTGGGCAAGGAATTCCACAGATTCACAACCCTTTGGGTGAAGAAGTTCTTCCTCAAATCAGTCTTAAATCTGCTCCCCCTTAGTTTTGAGTCTATGCCCCCTTGTTTCAGTGTCATTTGCCAGTGAAAATAACTTCCCTGCTTCTATTTTATCTGTTCCCTTCATAGCTTTGTATGTTTTTATTAGATCCCCCTTCGTTTGTTTAAATTCCAATGAGTATAGTTCCAGACTACTCAATCTCTCCTCATAAGCCTCTTCTGCACCCACTCCATTGCCAGTACATCCTTTCTCAAGTAAAGAGACCAAAACAATACACAGTACTCCAGGAGTGGCCTCACTAATACTCTACACAGCTGCAGCATAACCTCTCTATTTTTAAACTCCATCCCTCTATCAATGGAGGACAATTTTCCATTGGCCTCCTTAATTACCTGCTGCACCTGCAAACCAACTTGCTGCAAATTCTGTATGGTGTAACTCACCTTCTGACTCCTTAAATCCCTCCTTTCGAAGGGATGTCAAGCTTTTAGAGATTTGGGTGAGATAGTGGCAATGCCACTAGACCAGCAGGTTGGAAGCTCAGGTTAATGCTCTCTGAAACAGGAGCTCAAACCCATCATGGCAGCTCATGAGAATTTAATTTCAGCTGATAAATCTGTAATGTAAAGCTAGTTTCCATTGTAACTATTGTCAATTGTTATAAAGATCCATCTGATTCACTCATGTCCTTTAGAGAAGGAGTTCTGCTGTCCTTACGCAATCTGACCTGCAAGTGACTCCATGTGTACAGCAATGCAATGTTCACTTTATGCAACGTGCAGGTTAGAAGAGTGATGGGATACTCTCCATTTGCTTAAATGGATGCAGCACTCAAGAAGCTTGGTACAATCCAAGACAAAGCAGCCCATTTGATTGGCACTCATTGTAGCATCTTCAATCATCGCTATCATTCCTTTCACCACTGATATACAATTGCAGAAGTGTGTATCATCCACAAAAGGCTTGCAGTAACTCAGCAAGGTTTCTTTGACATCACCTTCTAAACGTTCAACCTCTGCAGTCTAGACGCACAAGGGGGGACATACAGGAACACTACCCCCTGTAAGTTTCCCTCCAAGCCACTCACCATTGTGACTTGGAAATATATCGCTGTTCCTTACCCGTCACTGGGTCAAAATCATGGAACTTCCTCCATGACTGATCAATACCAGAGGGTAAACTGTTGGCTTGGTAGGGTCTGTTTTTCTGGTAAGGATTTTATTCTAGGTTACACACACCAACACTAACATCATTAAAAACTTGTTCCCCCATATACACCTGGTCCAGTTCTCACCCAGTTGCCCTCAATTAACACATAACCTTCACTTGTTTTCTAGTTCCATGACATCAGGCATCCCTCCCAGACCTCATTACAAATACCGTATCAGTATCTGTTGGTGTATCTCCACTCCATGGACTGCAAGAAAGCAGCTTTTTTCATTCAGTCATGAGATGTCAGCATCACTGGCAGAACCAGCATTTACCGCCTGTCCAATGATGCCCAGAGGCCAGTAAAGAGTCAACTACATTGCTATGGGTCTGGAGTCACATGTAGGCCATACCAGGTGAAAACAGAATGTTGCTTTCCTAAAGGATGTTAGTGAACCAGATGGATCTTTCCTGACAATCAGCAATGGAGTCATTAGGACATCATTGCCAAAACATTGAACGTATTCAAGAGGCAACTAGATATAGCATTTGGGGCGAATGGGATCAAAGGTTATGGGGAGAAAGCAGGATTAGGCTATTGAGTTGGATGATCAGCCACGATCGTGAATACTGGCAGAGCAGGCTAGAAGGGCCGAATGGCCTCCTCCTGCTCCTATTTTCTATGGTCATCATTAGGCTCTTAATACAAGATTTTTTTTTCATTTAATTCAAATTCCACCATCTGCCAAGGCAGGATTTGAATCTAAGTTCCTAGACCATTAGAGCATTGGATGGCATGGTGGCTCAATGGTTAGCATGACTGCCTCACAGCACTAGGGAGCTGGGTTTGATTCCACCCTCGGGCGACTGTCTGTGTGGAGTTTGCACATTCTCCCCATGTCTGCGTGGGTTTCCTCTGGGTGCTCCGGTTTCCTCCCACAGTCCAAAGGTATGCAGGCTATGTGGATTGGCCATGCTAAATTGCCTGTAGTGTTGAGGGATGTGGAGATTAAGTTGGTTATAAGGTGTTGGTCCAGTGTGGACTTGTTGGGCTGAAGACCCTGTTTCCCCACTGTAGGGCTTCTATGATTATTACCAGAGTCTCTACATTAATAATCTAGCAATAATACCACTACGCACTCTCTTTCCTTAGCCACTATTTTCCTGAGGATGGCTATGAATGGACAATAAATACTGGCCCAGCCAGGGACTCCAGAATCCCTTTGTAAGGTAATATCACTGTAGTCTTATCAGACCATTGGGCTCTTCTCTCATTAAAGAAAGACCCCTGGTGGTGGTTTAACCACAGGGTCACCACAATGCAGGAGAGGAGGGAAGTTGCAAAGGAGAGTTTTTCAAAGTAACCTCAGCCAGTGCAGGAATTGACCCCACATAATTGGCATCACTCTGTGTCACAAACCAGCCACCAAGTCAACTGAGCTAACCAATCCACATGTGACTGGTGAAAGAATAAACAAAAACTGTTCTGTCCTACGTGGGATCCCTAACTCCTCACTCAGTCTCCTGATCTGAATGGTGCGGAGACACGGAATGCAAAAGCAGAACAACTCTGGTTTGAGGAAAGAAAAGGCATTTGTCATGCAAACAAACCTGCTGGTTTGTTTTCTACTTCTGAGACTGAGTTATGCCCAAAACATTAGATTCTGCTCTTGATCATTATGAATGTTCAAAGGCCTTGATACGCTTCCTGAAGCTCAGAATTGGATGCCATGTTCCAAGCTGGGACCTAACCAACGATTAATAAAAAGTCCATCATAACATCTGGCTTTTGTGTCCTATGCCATGATATCAAGGATGTGAAGGCTTTAGACAGAATGTAGAAAAGACCTGTAAGAATTTGCTGGGGACGGGGACCTTCAGTGAAGTGGTAAATTGGAGAGGTGGTGACTGTTTTCCTTGAGCGGAAATGGCTGAGAAGAGATTTGATGGAAGCATTCAAAACCACGAGGTGACTTGTTGGAGTAGATAAGAAGAGGGTACTCCCACTGGTGGAAGATTTGAGAATCAGAGCACACAAAGTTGAGGCAATTGGCAAAAGAAGCAACATAAACACGAGGAAAAATGTACTCACACAGTAAGTGGTTAGGATCTGGAATGTAATGCCTGAGGCAGATCCAAGCAAAACTTTCAAGAGGGAATTGGATCATTATCTGAAAAGGAAGAAAGTACATCACCTGTGGTCTCTCTCAAATGAGCAAGGAGCCTTATGGTCTGATAAGACTATGGTGATTTTACCTTACAAAGGGATGCAGGAGTCCCTGGCTAGGGCAATGTTTCTTGCCCATTCCTGACCATCCTCAGGAATTATAAGGGAGGAGGCAGGGGAGTAGGTGAATTGTTTCAAAGATCCAGCACAGATATGATGGGCTGATTAGCCTTCTTATCTGTGTGTGTGTGATTCTATGCATGGTGATGAAGCTGCTCTATATTTCTGAGCCACTTCTTGTCTTGAGAAAGAGAGACCTTCACAGTGACCTCACTTAGTGTAGAAATTGAGTCTACACTGCTGGTATTACACTGTATTGCAAACCAGCTGCCCAGCCAACTGAGCTAACTAACCTCCCCTCATCTAAGGTACAGTGACCCTGAGGTAAAACCACCACGAGCAGCCCTATAGTTCACTAGCACTGTGGCAAGTTCACCTTTTGAGAACAGAGGTATGTTAGCCCTCCAATCAGCCCATCAACACCTTCTTACACCATGTTCTCTCTCAGGAAAACAGTTATTTCTTCACCTCCAGCACTACCCATAATATCAGTATCCAGGACCCATGCAACAGCAAGCTTCTAACAATGGCTGTTACTCGGTCCATCCTGGGCCTCCTCCAGTGTCACAATGACACCACCTGCAAACTGGAAGAGTAGCACCTCATATTCCACGTAGCAAACCTACAGCTCAATGGCCTAAATGTGGATTTTACCAGTTTCAAAATCTCCCCACCCCCGGCCTCATCCCACGTCCAACCCTCCCTCTCATCCCCACCTCCTTGACCTGACACAACCTGTCCATCTTCTCTCCCACCTATCCGCTCCTCCCACCTCACTGACCAATCCCCACCACTCTCTGCCTGCATTCACCTATCGCCATCCCACCTACCTTCCCCAGCCCCACCCCTCCCCTCTCTATTTATTTTGGAGCTCCTTTTCCCCTCCCCCCTTTTTTGAAGAAGGGTCCCGACCCGAAACGTTAACATCCCTGCTCCTCTGATGCTGCCTGGCCTGCTGTGTTCCTTCAGCTCCACGCTGTGTTATCTCTGATTCCAGCATCAGCAGTTCTTACTATCTCTGATCCTAGGTTTGATGTCTTCCCTATTTAACATTCAACATTCAGCACTCGCCTTTCACGTTCCTCTGACCACCAGCTGCATGTTCACCTGGCAGTGTCACAACAAACGCTTCTGCATTAGATAGGAGCAATTGGTCAATGAATGGGGCAGGGGGTTAACAATTTAAAATGGATAAAAGGAGGGAGTGGGATACAGGACAAATGGATCTTTTTCAGGTTGGCAAGCTGTGAGTGGTGGAGTATCACAGAGATCAGTGCTGGATCCTCAACTCCTTACAGTCTGTATCAATGACTTGGCTAAAAGGATTGTAATAGGTGGGAGGTAAATTTGCTGCTGAAACCAAAATACTTAGGTGCCAAGTAGTGAAGAGAAGATCAAAAGCCTGCAAAGGGATGCAGACTGATTAAATGAATGGGTTCAGCAGACAGAGTATAATGTGGGTAAATGTCAAACAAAAAAGAAGCATTTTATTTAAATGGAAAGACACTGCAAAACTCTGTAATTCAGAGGGATCTGGGGATCTTTGTACATGAATCCCAAAAGTTCCAAAAAATCCCGAACAGCTATATCTGAGAAAAAAAACTGGAGAAGATGGGGACACCATCTGAAAATACTTGTTACTAAGTTTGGTGGACATTGCCCCAATCTCAGGGCCTGAGTATTGGTGTGAAATTTTTCTAATGAAGGGTCTAGGCCCGAAACGTCAAGCTTTCCTGCTCCTATGATGCTGCTTGGCCTGCTGTGTTCATCCAGCTCCACACCTTGTTATCCCCTTTGTGTGTCTGTTTGTATATCAGTGCGTCAGTCTGTGTATGTGTATAAATCTGTATGTCTGCACCTGTGCTGGTGCACCACTTTCTTTGAGTTCAACCTTGAGTTTGTCAAGGCTCCTTTAGCAGCACCTTCCAAACTCTCAGTCTCTCCCACTGCGCAGAATAAGGGCAGCAGATACATGGGAGCACCATTACCCGCAAGTTTCTTCCAAGCCACTCCCCATCCTGACTTGGAAATATATCACATATTCAATGTCAATGGTGAAAATCCTGGAATTTCCTCCCTAAGGGCATTGTGGGTCGATGTATAGCACATGGGCTGTAATGGTTCAAGAAAGCAGCTCACCACCACCTTCTCAAGAGCAACTAGAAATGGGCAATAAATGCTCCACCTCCCTTGAACAAACACTGAAAAACTGCACTCTGAGCTTTCAGAGCGCCCTTATCTAGCAGACTGGAGATGGGATTCTGAACAGACATTACACTACACCCCTTCCCATGTTATCATCCCATTCTTCATCATACATGGAATAATAATAAGCTTGATTGAAATGAAATTCAGGTGTCACACTCTGCATCAGGCATGTTGAATCACTAGAGGAGCTTCAGCAATCTCCGTTGTCATGGTGCACTGACCTTGCTGCTTCTCCAGGATGACAGCAATGATCATTACATCACGATCTTTGTGCTTTTCAGTACAATTTGGGGCAGTATATTTTTAAAAATCAGAAGCAAATTACTCAGGGGGCTGGTGCACAGAGTCAGATGTTCTCTCAGAGTTTTGTTGTGAGCCGTGTAACTTAACAGAGTGTATTCGTTGTTACAACCAGGTGAGCAACGATAAATTGGTCCCTGTCTTTTCAACTTCTTTAGTTAGCTGCATCAAAGATTTATTTATTTGTTCTGTTTAGCGCAAAGCGGCACTTTTCTCCCATTAAAATGTGGCTAATGGGTTCACCAGAACCTTCAGACGAAAGGGATCAAAGGTTATGGGGGGAGTGGGTCCAGGGGACTGAGTTGGATGATCAGCCATGATTATATTGAATGGTGGAGCGGGCTTGAAAGGCCAAATGACTACTCCTGTTCCTATTTGCTGTTTCTAAGAAACAATAAGCAGCCAGTTACAAGGTTTTCCTGAGTGAAGGAGCAATTTCTCCAAGAAAAATAATGAAGAAACTTTATCAAACACAGGCATGCACAAACAAGTACAAAGTTATAAAAGAGTAAATGCCTAGTTCAAAAGGAAGATGGCAGGAACGTATAGCTAACAGTCTTTAGGACCTCCTCGAAGCATTTGGTCCATGAAGGTTCCATCTATTAAAAGCACATGATGGATTTGGAAAATGAATAGCGTTCCTTTTTTTTTAGTCACTATCATGGTGTTATGTATTGACAATAAGTCCCCTGGACTTTTTCTTTCCATTATTACTTGCATCCAGTGCTTTCATGCACAAAGCACAGATCAATAAGCATACTCAGAATCCCGCACCCTCTCCCCTCCTTACAAATATATTAAAATCCTAATTTAATTTGGATTACCTTTTTATGAACCTATTTCTAAGGTTTGGGCTTTTAGATTAGCATTCATTGGTCATCCCCAGTTGCCCTTCTCAGACACATATAAATTGACCTCCACATTGTAAGGTTAAGAGGTATAGGATTTTGATCTTGCAGTAATGTTATACTCCTAGCTACAATTGAAATTTCAACCCAGGGTTCAGCTTGTCAGGAAAGGACAGAGAAAGATTGTGACACCTCAGAAGAAGTCCGACCGTGAGCTGGCAGGGTTATATGCATGCCTTTCTACTGTTAGTAAGTGGTCAGCTTGAGGAAAGAAGGCAGAAGGGATGGCATCATTTACCAGGAATTGCTCCAGGTGCAACACACTTGTATGTTGCAACATCTTCCTTAGAGTCACTCCACTACCTTTCTTGGGCTGGAGTTATGATCCTGAAACAAGGACACAAATATGTTTTTTTTGCCCCACCAAGTTGAGGACCTTGGCCAGTTCAAAATTACCCCATGTCAACTTTTAGCACATGCTCTGTCCCTTAATGGTTAGGTGGATACATGCCCTTGTTGGAGCCATTCAGTCATTTGGACCAGTGTCCTCCCAAGTATCAGCACTGTCCTGTCCTGACTCCTATCTACTACCCTTTTTCAAACTGAACTAATCTACAACTCATCTGTATTCTAATCACACTCAACATCCCAATAGCCAATTATCTGCATTTGCCCCTGGTTTGTTATGCCTCAATTTTAAAATGAACAATCCCCTTGCCCCTCCCTATCTATGCTACTTCTGCCAGCTCTACAACCCTTCATTCATTTTGTGCTCCTCTATTTCTGGTGTTTTGCATTTTCTGACACTTTTTGCTTCATCAGTGGTGGCCATGCCTTCAAGCATCATGGGCCTAAGCTCTGGAATTCCCTCCCAAAGCCTCTCTCCCTCCCTGTCTTCATTTAAAAAACTCCTTTAAAACCAAGTGCTGAATTTTCCCAAAAGTCAGCTCAATGTCAATTTCATAGAATTCCCTACAGTGCAGAAAGAGGCCATTCAGCCCATCGAGTCTGCACTGTAGGGCCATTTGGTTCAAACACACTTGGCACAAAACACACGTTTTCCACATAAGCTGCTGCCACATTGTTCAGTTTTAACATGGGCGTAACATGGTACCATCCAGCAACATGTCCACCCCATTAACTGAAGTCACACGACACCAGGTTATAGTCCAACAGGCTTATTCGAAATCACAAGCTTTCGGAGCGCTGCTCCTTCATCAGATGAAGTCACCTCACATTTTCCAGTCTCATCATATTTTCCCAACTGACTCATCAGTGTCTATGTTGTTCCCAGCCTGGGTAAATGTTGTCCCATTTCTTTGATTTAAGTTCCTGACCTGCTTTAATGCCACCTCCTTCGTTTTGGTCTCAAACATTACCTGTTCACATTCCTTGGGGTGTTTTCCTGTCTTTACAGGCAATACAGGTTGTTATTGATTGTAAATGCATTATCACAGGAGGGGAGAAATATTAAACATTTACAGATATTTGGTATTGTCCTTACCCTCTTATTGCTATTAAACCCTGATGGTTGAATTCTTTGTTGATAAGCATTGTTGAGGTGCAGACATTAAGTGTAGTTGTAAAATGCTGTGGAACATCTTGAGGTCACGGAAGAAAAAGCGAAATAAATGCAAGTTGGTTCCTTTCTACCTTCGTAGGTAGATCAAGCCGTACTCCACCACATTAACAACAACTCGAAATTCTGTATTGTATGTACGGTAAAACATCCAGTGCACATCACAAAATAAAAATTGGCACCAAGTCATATGAGGATGTCTTAGAATTGGTGGTCAAAAGCTAGCTCAAATGTCAAGTATTTGAGAAGTGCCTTGCAACGGTGGTGAATCTGTGGATCTCATTGCCACAGAAGGCTATGGAGACCAAGTCATCGAGTGTATTGAAGACAGAGATAGCTAGGCTCTTGATTAGCAAAGGGGATTAAGGGTTACAAGGGGAAAGGCAACGTAATGGGGTTGAGAAACATATCAGCTATGATTGAATGGTGGAGCAGATTTAATGGGTCGTAACACCTAATTCCGCTCCTATATCTTATGGTATAAGGGCAAAGAAAGATAGAGAGGTTTAAGAAGGGACTTCCAGAGCTTAAATCCTTGGTGGCTGAAGATGCAGCCACCATTAGAGTAGAATTAAAGTCAGGAATGTTTTGAGCTAGGCATGGAGGATTTGCAGATGTTGCTGATCACTGAAGGTAATGGAAATAGAGAGGGCCAAAGACACAGAGATTGGAAAAGAAGGGCAAGAATTTTAAAATCCAAATGTCACTGGCCTGGGAAACAACGTAGGTCATCGAGTATGGGAGGGGTGACAGATGGGTGGGTGGTCAGAACTTTGCGTGTTAGGGTGCAAACAGCAGAGTTTTGGATGAGCTCAAGGTTACAAGAGGGTGCAAGGAGAGGGGGCAACTCATGAACCAAAGTGTATATACTGTGAGTGAGATTGGAATAATGTACCCCGCTTGTTAAATTCTGTTTTCATCAACCTGTTGGAGGATTTGCAGATTGGCAGGCATTCTAGGAGCAAAGCAAAACAGTCAGTTATTTGAGTCACTTATTACAAGTATTGAAAAGGCCTCAGCATTGGTCCTGTAAAGCAGGTTATCACTTTATCCCCAACTTTATAGGTAATCTTTCGCTCCTCATGACTGCACCTTTGAGTCATCAATCACTTTTACAATCCTTTGAAAACGGAAATGAAAGATTAGAATTTTTAACCTTTGACTGTACCTGAATGATGCACATTTGGGTCAACAGCGGATATATGACAGTCTGACGTCATGGACTTGATTCTGGTCTGACCTGATGTGAATAAAATAATTACTGACTTTCAGCCTGGATTAGAAACAAAAACTTGTGCCAATGTAAAGATTCCCCTTGTCCACTCTGACCAATTTTAACTCTGCAGCAGCAACCTGCATTTATATAGCACACCTAACATCGTCAAAATGTCCCAAGGTGCTTCACGGGAGCGTGATCAGACAAAGATACATAGGGAAACATTAGATCAGGTGATCAAAAATTGCATCAAAGAGGTGGGTTAAAAGAGGGTTTTAAAGGAGCAGGAAGAGAGGGAGAGTAGATTCTGGAACATTGGCATCTAAACGCAATGTCCCTGTGGTTGAGGTAGTAAGAACTGCCGATGCTGGAGTCAGAGATAACACAGTGTGGAGCTGGAGGAACACAACAGGCCAGGCAGCATCAGAGGAGCAGAAAAGTTGAAGTTTCAGGTCGGGACTCTTCTTCATTTCTCAGAAAAATGAAGAAGGGTCCCAACCCAAAACGTTGACTTTCCTGTTCTTCTGATGCTGCCTGGCCTGCTGTGTTCCTCCAGCTCCACACTTGATCGTCACTGGGTTTGCTGCATTTTTAAATTAATTCACGGATGAGAACATTGCTGGCTAGGCCTGTCCTTATTGCCTACACCAGAGGGTGGCTAAGTGTCAACCACATAGCTGCAAGTCTTGAGTGAAATGTAGTCCAGCAGTTTCCTTCCCTAAAGGGCATCAGTGAACAAGATGGGATTCCCATCCCAGTTAGCAATAGTCTCACTATACAATTCTTTTAAGGAATACAAATTTTGCCACCTGCCATGGTGGGACTTGAACCTAGGTCACCAGAACATTACCTGAATTAAGTGTCCAACAATAATACCACTAGGGCCATCACCTTTCCACCTGATTAAAGCACAGAAGCCTATCAGAGTATGTTGGGCTATTTAGGTAGTATCCATTTTTCTTAGTACCAGACATTCGTGGTTGCATCAATTTCTGATTATTCTACTTTTATTTGGCTCCTCCTTCCTCAAATCATAGGAACAGGAGGAGGCCATTCAGCCTGTCGAAACTGCTCTGCCATTTAATACAATCAAGGCTGATTAAATGCTTCAGAGTCTTTTATCCACACTGTTCCCACAACCCTTTATGCCATCAATAACTAACAACTTCTCAAACTCTATATATACTCAAAGAAGAAACTTGCACAACCATCTCAGGCAGAGAATTACGTAGATTCACCACCCTCTGAGCTAAAACATTTCTCCTCATCTTGGTTCAAAATGGGGTCCTCCTTATTTTTATATTGTGGCCACGTATCCCTTAAGGTTCTTTTCCAGCAAGGTTCTTAATTAGTCCTTTCTCATAATATAGTGCCAGGTCCAAAATGACCTGTCCTCTGGTCAACCTTTCAACATGTTGCTCTAGAAAACAATCCCTAAAGCATTCCAGAAACTTGTCCTCCACAGTTTTAGTGCTTAATTGGTTTGATCTAGTCTAGATGCAGATTGAAGCCTCCCATGATTATCCTGTTGCAAATGCTACATGCTTATCTCATCTCCTGAATCATACCGTGCCCCACATGACCACGAATTGGTGGCCTATAAATAAGTCCAACCAGTATCGTCTGCTGCTCTGGTGCTGCCTGGCCTGCTGTGTTCCTCCAGCTCCATACTGTGCTGTCTCTGACTCCAGCATCTGCAGTTCTTACAATCTCTGCTGCCTTTTGCTGTTTCTTCGCTCCACCCAAACAGACTGCACACATTGTTCTTCCAATCTGAGACCTTCTCTTACTCATGTACTGATCCCGTCCCTAACTATTAGCTCATGTTTACCTCCTTTCCCTTCTTATCTGTCCTTCCTAAATGTTGGATATACTTAAATATTGAGTTCTCAGTCCTGGTCACTATGCAGCTATCTCTCTGTAATGGTCAACTAGATCATGCCCATGTTTCTCAATTTCTGCCTTGAGATGCATTGAGGTGGAGTGCCCTTAACTGAGTCTTTTTTGGCATCTTTCTGTTTCCAAAGTATTCTCAATGCTCTGTTTTATTTCTCCTGTCTTCTAGGAACCCTAGTAGCATTTATCAACTTGCACTTACCACATTTACTTCTTTCCAGTGACTTGGGGACAGTAAGGATTGCAGATGCTGGAAGCTGGTATCAATAAATGTGGAGCTGGAAGAACACAGCAGGCCAGGCAGCATTTGGAGGAAAGGAGCAGCCAATATTTCAGGTATTACTCTTCTTCAGGACTGGATGTGGGGGGGAAGAGGGAGCTGCAGATACAGAGGGGGAGGGGTGGAGGCACAATGGTGGTGATAGGTGGACACTGGTGGTAGGTATAACCTGTTTGGTCAACGGAAGGGCTTAGGACGAATGTTCTTGGCATGAAATGTTGACTTTCCTGCTCCTCGGATGATATCTGACCTGCTGTGCTTTTCCAGCTCCACATATATCGACTCTTTACTTCTTTCCAATTTGTTTATTTAAGAGTGGAATATATTCTAAGTTACGAAGCAGTCAAAATTACAACAACCCAAATGATTCCTATGTGAACAGCTTGCAAAATATAGTCGATTGATTGACAGCATTTAGAGTCATTAAGGGTGAACTCTTTTAAAGGCAAGGTACATATACATCAGGTGAGACTTGAACTAGGTCACAGTTTAAGAGTCTATAGATGTGAGGCTGGGAAAAGCACAGCAGGTTAGACTGCATCTGAGGAGCAGGTAAGTCAATGTTTTGGGCTGAATCCCTTTGTCAGGACTGTCTGACCTGCTGTACTTTTCCAGCTTCATACCTAAAGACTCTGGCTTCCAGCATCTACGGCCCCTATTGTCTTTAAGAATGATAGGACTGTCTCCCCTTTAAGAGTGAGATGAGACTTTTTTTACATTTCTTGATAGTTTATAAAATTCTCTTCGCCGTTAGGCAATGGAGGTTGTGCCACTAAATTTATCCAAGGTAGAATGAGACAGATTTTTGTTAGATGAGGGAGTCAAGTGTATTGGGGGTGGGGTGGCACAGCAGACAGGAAAGTAGGGTTACAACTGCAACCAGACCGAGTGTGGTCTTATTGAATGATGGAGCAGGTTCCGAATGGGCTAACCCTGCTCCTAGGGTCTACGGTCCTTTGGAGGAGTGCACATAGATAGGCAGGGGAAGTACCTCCTTAGAATTTGACGAAGTAGGTCGGCAGAAGGCTCTTTAAAGGAGTTGGAATGAATATTGTGTTTCTCTGCTATTAATTTTCTGTAATTCTACAATTGCCTCTAATTTGTGAACAGGAATTAAGGGCTATGGTGAGTGGGCAGGTAAGTGGGGCTGAGTCCACCAAAGGATCAGCTATGATCCTATTGAGTGCTGGAGTAGGCTCAATGGGCCAGATGGCCTACTCCTGATCCTGTTTCTTACGTTCTTATGTCTAGACTCAACTTACTCACTAACTTTATCCTAATACATAACATGCTGGAAATACTTCTCTTGAATTACCACATTTTGAATGGAGCCACTTGCTTGTTATTTTGAATATGTACTGTGTAGGAGACAGCTTTGTTTGTTGAGAGAAATCAGTAGAAAGGTGTGTCCTGGATTGTTCCAGCTGTGATCACCCTGCTATCCAGCAAACAGTAAGCTGAGCTAAGAAAATACACAATGGCTGGTTTCCAGCAGATAAGCAAGTATAACAGGTTGAGAATCTCTGAGCCAAAACACCTTTCCCACAGTAGAGTCTCTGTAGTGTAAGTGTCCTGATCCTTGATAATATCTTGAACCTAAAATACATCTTGCAATACAACAGAAATTTTACACTCCAATTTACAATCTGTTAATTTTTTTCCATTAAAAAAACTTGTCATATTGAGAGAGTTGCGCTGGGGCAGCTTTACAAAGACTGACCTCCAAGGTTATAACTATTGATGATATAAAGGGCTGGATTCTACGCTCCCTTGTGAGATGGTTAGAGAATGGGAAGGCATGTAAAATATGGTGGGTATACTCCTAGCAACAATCCACCTGCCTTTGGGTCTATTAAAGTCCTTAAGTGGCCTAATAATGACCACTGACAGCCTCATCTCAATACAGTAGGTATTATACTCACTTTGAAGAGGGGAATGTAACACAATGGGCCTATCAGAGATATCCCCAAAGGTAATTCCCCCTATTTATTACCACCTTGAAGCCTCTTGAATTTGGACCCCTCATCCTTCACTCCCTTGCCCTGGTGATATCCATGACTGAACTAATAGATAAGCCTCCCTGGCATTATGTCCATAATCCCAGCAGTGGCCACTGCTCCTGGGCAGAAAGCCCATCCCAAGCCATCAGTGCTACTCCTTGGGGTTGTTGGGTTCACGGGTGGGTTCCCACCAACTTGACTCTAACCTGGCCTTTTAGCTGGGTGGTTGGGCATTATGCCACCGGCTAATTCAGCCCAAAGTTTCTGATAAATCCTTCCTTGAAACACAAAACAATACAATAAAGCATTAGAACAAGCCCTTTGGCCCACCAAACCTAATTAGCCTAATCCTTATTTAGACCTGCTACTTACAGCCCTTGCGCGGTTTCTATCCCTCTGTTTGCCTCCTGCTGATGAGTCTATGATATGCTTTAAATAGACATGCTTTAAACATTAAAAACCAAAAGCACTGCGAATGCTGTAAATCAGGAACAAAAACAAAGTTGCTGGCAAAGCTCAGCAGGTCTGGCAGCATCTGTGAAGGAGAAAACAGAGTTAACATTTCAGGTCCATTTCTGAGGAAGGGTCACCGGACCAGAAACGTTAACTCTATTTTCTCCTTCACAGATGCTGCCAGACCTGCT
>JAHRHZ010000027.1:4597244-4628470 GCA_024137785.1 Ginglymostoma cirratum
AGCTCAGCAGGTCTGGCAGCATCTGTGAAGGAGAAAACAGAGTTAACATTTCAGGTCCATTTCTGAGGAAGGGTCACCGGACCAGAAACGTTAACTCTATTTTCTCCTTCACAGATGCTGCCGGACCTGCTGAGCTTTGCCAGCAACTTTGTTTTTGTCCAAGCTTTAAACATTGCACATGTGCCTGCTTCCACCACCTCCACTGCCAGTGTGTGCCAGACACCCACCACCCTCTGGGTGAAAAATTTTCACCGCACTTCTCCTCTAAACTTTCCCCCTCTCACCTTGAACCTGTGTCCTCTTGTGGTTGACCTTTCCAATGTGGGAAGAAGCCTCTGACTATCCATGATATCCATGCCTCTCATAATTTTACAGACCTCCGTCAGGTCACTTCTCAGCCTCCGTCTTTCCAGTGAAAACAATCCAAGTTTATCCAACCTCTCCTCATAACTAAAACCCTCCAGACCAGGCAACATCCTGGTAAACCCTCTCTGCACCCTCTCCAAAGCATCCATGTCCTTCTGGTAGTGTAGTGACCAGAACTGCGTGTAATATTCTAAACATGGCCTAACCAAAGTTGTATGCAGCTGAAATAAAGCTCTTTACATGGGGAGTAGTTATTTGGAATATGGAACTCTCTACTACAGAAAGTTGTGGAGGCAAAAAATCTTAGATTCTTTCATAAGGAAACTGGATGAATATATGAGAGAAAACTGAATAGAAAGATATGTTGAATTGTAGCAGATTGAATAGAGATCTTACATGTTGTATAAAAACCACAGCGGTCTCCCTGAACTGAATAGTCTCTAAATGTAGATAACACAGTGTAAAGCTGGAGGAGCACAACAGGCCAGGCAGCATCAGAGGAGCAGGGAAGTTGATGTTTCAGGTCGTGATCCTTCTTCTAAAGAAGGGACATCAATTGCTGCCCATCCCTAGCTGTCCAGAGGCAGTTGAGAGTGAGTCACGTTGCTGTGGTTCTGGAGTTACATGTAGGCAATTTCCTTCCATAAAGACAACAGAAATGAATATAGAAAAAATGCACCTGGGAGATTATTTAACTTCCTTGCAGGAATGTGCAGTTTTCCACAAGATGTACAGTGCTAGGAAGGTATCTCTGCAACCTGCTGCAAGAAGCATCCCCATAGATTAGTTAGAGCATTTCTTAATCTGCTACACTCGACAGAATTTGAGCACAATCTATATATCCTCCCCTTGCAGTCGAACCCTCTACCCCCCAGTATCATTTAATGATTAAAAACAAATGCTGGAAGTCTGAAATAAAAACAGAAAGTGCTGGAGAAATTCAGCAGGTCTGGTAGCATCGGTGGTAAGAGAAATAATGTTTCGAGTCCAATATGATTCTTCTTTGGAATGAGAAAAAGATTTGCTTTTGAAGAAGAGTCATATGAGACTACAACATTAACTCAGGTTCTCTCTCCACAATTGCTGACAGACTTGCTGAGTTTTCCTAGCACTTTCAGTTTTAATTTCACTCTAATATGACGAAAAGATTACTAGAGAGAACCTATTCCCTCTGGTGGAAAGGGGCTTAAATAATGACGAATAACCTAAAATTGAAGTTTGTCTGTTTGAGGGAAACTTTAGGAAATACTTCTTCATGGTGGATAAACTGGAAATTTTGAAACTTCTCAGATCCAAAAAGGTTAGAATCATAGAATCCCTACAGTGTGGGAACAGGCCCTTCAGCCCAATAAGTCCACACTGACCCTCAGAGCATCCCACCCAGACCCATCCCCCTATAATCCACACATCCCTGAACACTACAGGCAATTTTAGCATGGCCAAACCACCTTGCCTGCACATCTTTGGAGTGTGGGAGGAAACTGGAACACCCAGAAGAAACCCACACAGACACAGGGAGAAGGTGCAAACTCCACACAGACAGCCGCCCGAGGGTGGAATCGAAGCTGGGTCTCTGGTGCTGTAAGGCAGCAGTGCTAACCACTGAGCCACGATTGAAAGTCAGAAAGCAGGGATTAGTAGCTTTTTCATAGATAAACACAGACACTGCCGGAGAAACTCAGCCTCTGTGCGGAGGCAAACATAGTTGATATTTTGAGTTTGGTATGGCTCCACTTCGGATGTGAAAGACATTGGGCAATTGATTTTTTTCTACTTTTGACAGAAGCAGAGGAGGAGCAAGGGGGCAGATAAAAGGCCCAGTGCAAAAGTTATTAATGGTGGCAAAACAGAAAAAGAGATGTAAAGCAGGTGAAATTAATGTGTGAAAGGGAGAGAATGTCCTCTCTACTAAGAGTCAAGTAAACAAGGCACAAACAAGACAAGGTGTGGGGGTAGGGGAGAGAGAACGTAAGAAAAATGGAGAACAGACGTAATGTGGTCTGCACTAACTTTACATTTTACTTACTTAACATTATCTCTATTTCTCCACAGGCACGAATGAGGTATGGAGCAAGTATTAAGACTAAGAGCAACCACGACCCGATAGAATGGTCAAGCAGGCTCAAAGGCTCAACAGTCCACTCCCACATCTCCATTGCCTGATCTTGTGAACTGAGGGATGAGTATACTTTGTCCATCATGAGTGCTGGCACCAATCAGACAATGAACCAGCCGAAGTTGGTTTTAATGAAATGGCAATTAACCCTCTCAAAGTGGCTAAACCAGTTTATGGAGTGAGGTGGATCATAGAATCCCTACAGTGTGGAAACCGACCCTTCGGCCCACACTGACCCTCAGAGAATCCCACCCAGACCCATCCCCCTAAACTACACATCCCTGAACACAACGGGCAATTTAGCGTGGCCAATCCACCTACCCTGCACATCTTTGCACTGTGCGAGGAAACTGAAGCTTCAGCAGTGAGTTAACTAACCTGAGTCCAATTGCTGCGATGAATCTCTGCTTCCCCAGTTCACTGAGGGCACAATCACCAAGAGGCTATGGTTCTTGATTCCCACTGAATAACTAATCTTGGAAGCACAATTGTGTGTGTTTGTGTGTGTGCACATTGTAAGGACACGTCAAAATTTCAACATAAGAACATAAGAACTAGAAGCATGAGTAGGCCATCCGGCCCCTCGAGCCTGCCCCGCCATTTAATAAGATCATGGCTGATCTTTCTGAGACTCAGCTCCACTTACCCACCCACTCACCATAACCCTGAATTCCTTTACTGTTCAAAAATTTATCTAGCCTTGCCTTAAAAACATTCAGTGAGGTAGCTTCAGCCAATTCACTGGGCAGGGAATTCTACAGATTCACAACCCTTTGGGTGAAGAAGTTCCTCCTGACCTCAGTCATACATCTGCTTCCCTTTATTTTGAGGCAATGCCCTCTAGTCCTAGTTTCACCTGCTAGCGGAAACAATCTCCCTGCCTCCACCTTATCTATTCCCTTCATAATCTTATATGTTTCTATAAGATATCCCCTCATTCTTCTGAATTCCAATGAGTATAATCCCAGTCTACTCAGTCTCTCCTCATAATCCAACCCTCTCAACTCTGGAATCAACCGAGTGAATCTCCTCTGCACCCCCTCCAGTGCTAGTATATCCCATCTCAAGTAAGGAGACCAAAACTGCACACAGTACTCCAGGTGTGGCCTCACCAGGACCCTATACACCTGCAGCATAGCCTCCCTGTTTTTAAACTCCATCCCTCAAGCAGTGGCAGACAAAATTCTATTTGCCTTTTTAATCACCTGCTGCACCTGCAATCCTACTTTTAGCGATTCATGCACAAGGACACCCAAGTCCCTCTGCGCAGCAGCGTGCTGCAATTTTTTACCATTTAAAACATAACCCATTTTGCTGTTATTCCTAACAAAATGGATGACCTCACACTTATCAACATTGTACTCCATCTGCCAGACCTTTGCCCACTCACTTAGACTATCTATATCCCTCTGTAAACTGTCAATGTCTTCTGCACACTTTGCTGTACAACGCATCTTAGTGTCATCTGCAAATTTTGACACAGCACACTTAGTCCCCAACTCCAAATCATCTATGTAAATTGTAAACAATTGCGGTCCCAACACTGATCCCTGAGTCACAACATTAGCCACTGACCGCCAACCAGAAAAACACCCATTTACCCCTACTCTTTTCTTTCTACTGGTCAACCAATCCTCTATCCATGCCAATACATTACCTGTAATACCGTGCAACTTTATCTTATGTAGCAGCCTTTGGTGTGGCACCTTGTCAAATGCCTTCTGGAAATCCAGATACACTACATCCACAGGTTCCCCATTGTCCACCATGCAAGTAATGTCCTCAAAGATTTCCATCAAATTAGTTAAACATGACCTACCCTTCATGAACCCATGCTGGGTGTTCCCAATGGGACAATTTGTATCCAGATGTCTTGCTATTTCTTCCTTAATGATAAATTTGAGCATTTTCCCCACTACCGAAGTTAAACTAACTGGCCGATAGTTACCTGCTTTTTGTCTACTTCCTTTTTTAAACAGTGGCGTCACATTGGCAGTTTTCCAATCTGCGGGAACCACGCCAGAGTCCAGTGAATTTTGGTAAATAATTACTAGTGCATTTGCTATTTCTCCCATCACCTCTTTTAGTACCCTGGGATGCAGTTCATCGGGGCCAGGAGACTTGTCAACCTTTAGCCCCATTAGCTTACCCAGCACTGCCTCCTTAGTGATAATGATAGTTTCTAGGTCCTCACCTGCTATAACCTTCTTGCTATTAGTTTTCGGCATGTTATCTGCGTCTTCCACTGTGCAGACCGACACAAAATAACTATTTAATGTCTCAGCTATTTCCTCATTCCCAGTTATTAAATTGGCCTTCTCATCCTCTAAAGGACCAATGTTTACCTTCACCACTCTTTTATGATTTAGATATTTATAGAAACTTTTGCTGCCTGTTTTTATATTTTGAGCTAGTTTACTCTCATAGTGTATCTTACTTTTCTTTGTAACATTTTTGTGGCTTTCTGTTGGCCTTTAAAGATTTCCCAGTCTACTAGTTTCCCACTACTCTTTGCTTTTTTGTATGTGTTTTATTTTTAATCTGATACTTTCCTTTATTTCCTTAGACATCCATGGTTGACTACTTCTTTTCCCATAGTTCTTCCTTATCCTTGGAAATACTTCTGCTGAGCACCGTGAAGAATCATTTTGAAAGTCCTCCACTGTTCCTCAATTGACCCACCATAAAGTTTTTGCTCCCATGCTACCTTAGCTAACTCCTCCCTCATTCCTTCATAGTCTCCTTTGTTTAAGCACAAGGCTTAGGTACTGGATTTAACTTTCTTATGCTCCATCTGTATTTTAAATTTGACCATACTGTGATCGCTCCTTCCGAGAGGATCCCTAACCGTGAGATCATTAATTATTCCTGTCTCATTACACAGGACTAGATCTAGGATAGCATGTTCCCTCGTAGGTTCCATTACATATTGTTCAAGGAAATTATCACGGATGTATTCTATGTACCCCTCCTCAAGGCTGCCATGACCGACCTGGTTTGACCAATTGATATGTAGATTAAAATCCCCCATGATAATTGCTGTACCATTTTTACATGCATTTGCTATTTCTACGTTTATTGCCCGCCCCACCACGATGTCGTTATTTGGTGGCCTATAGACCACACCTATCAGTGACTTCTTCTCCCTGCTATTCCTAATTTCCACTCAAATGGATTCAACGTTTTGTTCAGTAGAACCTATAGCATCTCTCACTACCACCCTGATATCATCCTTAAAAATCAGAGCGACACCACCTCCCTTACCTTCCTGTCTGTCCTTCTGTACAGTTTGATACCCCTGGATATTTAACTCCCAGTCATGACCATCCTGTAACCATGTCTCTGTAATGGCCACTAAATCATACCCATTTGCCATGATTTGCACCGTCAACTCATCCACCTTGTTTCGAATGCTCCGAGTGATGATGCTATTCCCACGGTTGAATATTTTACATGAATGACAACAACATTAATCGCATTCAATGGTCTCTGGGGACAAGGAGAGAAATCAATGGAAGAATTAAACAACAAGAATCTGATTTTAGACAGCAATTTCAACTGTGCCATCTGTTCCAAGAATATATTTTCATCTTGAAGCAATTAAGGGTTATTAGGAGAATTGCCCGAAGGTAGGTCAATGTAGTACATTTTAAGGAGCTTCTTAAAGGAGGAATAAGAGGCAGTGAGGTGGAAAAGTTCAGGGAAGGAATTCCAGGCAGATGAAATGGTGAGCGTTGGGGTGGGGGATGGGAGGGCATGTTCAAGAAGCCGGAATTTATGGAACACAGAGATTTCAGAAGGTCGTTGGACTGCAGGAGGTTGCAGAGAAATATGGCAATGGGGGTGTATGGCTTTGAGACAATGGAGGGATTTTAACAGAAGAAGAAATTCATAACCATGTGCGAAGTATAGATTGTTCAGAAAATGTGAGCTGGCTTATTCCATTATTGTTATGGAGGTAGCTGTCAGGCTTGGCTTAGTGGGTTGCAATCTCATTTCTCATCCAAATGATTGTTAGTTCACGGTCCACTCCATGGACCATTCTGATTTGCGAGTTTAATGCAGTATTAAGGTGTGATATTTTGGACAAGGTATGAAATTAAGGACATCCCTCTGCACATTCGGGCGTACTAAATGATTGCAGTAAAAACT
This sequence comes from Ginglymostoma cirratum, assembly GCA_024137785.1. Taxonomy (NCBI): domain Eukaryota; kingdom Metazoa; phylum Chordata; class Chondrichthyes; order Orectolobiformes; family Ginglymostomatidae; genus Ginglymostoma; species Ginglymostoma cirratum. The sequence continues at coordinate 4,603,879 of JAHRHZ010000027.1, forward strand.
GAAGAGGAATGTTGGAATTCTTCCTGGTGAGCTAGCCAATATTTATCCTTTGATATCATGGCAACAAATGATCTGATTATTAACCTCATTGCTTTTGTGGGAGCTGCTGTGCACAAACTGGGTGTCATCTTATCTACAGTATAACAGTACATCCTTGGGGGGAGACAAAAGCCTAGTGATATTATCACGGGACAATTAATCCAAAGCCCCAAGAAATATTCTCGGAACCCGGGTCTGAATCCCACCACAGCAAATGGTGAAATTTGAATTCAATAAAAACCTGGAATTAAGAATCTAATGATGACCACAAAGCCATTGTCAATTGTTGGGAAGACCCGTCTGGTTCACTAATGTCCTTCAGGAGAGGATGTTTGACATCCTTACCTGGTCTAGCCTACATATGACTCCAGACCCACTTAACTCCCCTCTGGGCAATTAAGGATGGGCAATAAATGCTGCCTTTGCCTGATCCCATGAATGAATAAAACTAAAGTGCATTAATGGCTGGGATACACTTTACGACATCTTAAGATTGTGAAATAATGTTCTTTTCTAACTTCCCTTTCATTACTTCATAGCAAGCAATGAATTACTGATTTGATTCCTTCCTTTTTTTTTGAGGTGTGCACGTCTAACTGGTCAACCATTTCAGGATTTAACTATCAAAAACCATTCCCTAAATTTGTGTTAATCTCTTTCCAGAATGATCTGCTGAGTAGAAAATTAACTAGCAAACTCTGTTATTGTCTCAATAGGTAAATGGTTTGGTAATTGAGACACAGGGACTAACAATGTTCTCATTATTAATCTCTAAACCAGGAACAAGTGTGTAGTAGCTAGAGAAACACAGGAAGTGATCTACAATTTATATTAGCTCCGAAGAAGAGTCTTTGGATTTGAAACATTAACTCTGTTTTTCTCCTTCCACAAATGCTGCTGATCGACTGAGTTTCTCTAGTGTTCCCATTAAAAGTAAATGTGCATAGTCTTACCAGACGATAGGGCTGCTCACTCATTAAAGAGTGAGACAACTGGTGGTAGTTTAAACTGAGGGTCACTATGCCTCAGGTGGGAGGAAAGAGGGTGAGAAACAGAGTCCATCATAGTAGCCTCAGACAGTACAGAATTGAACCCATGCCGCTGGTTTACAAAGCTGCATTAGAAACTGCCTGTCCAGGCGACTGAGCTAATTGACCACCCCTCCCACTCCACTTTATTACCGTACACATTTTCTGCGAAAAAAAGAGGTGACACTGCTAAATGTTCTCTAGCAACATGAATGTTTAGGGGAAGGCCTTGGATTAAATAATACCTTTCATGACCATACAGCATTACAAGGCCCTCTATCACCAATTAAGCATTTTTTTGAAATGTAGACACTGTTAAAAACCATGACAGCCAATTTGCTTTCAGCAAGGTCCCACAAACAGAAACAAGATCATTGGTAAAATAAGAGATGTCAAGGTGTAGAGCTGGATGAACACAGCAGGCCAAGCAGCGTCAGAGGAGCAGGAAAGCCGACGTTTTGGTCTAGACCTTTTCTGAAGAAGGGTCTAGACCCGAAACGTCAAGCTTTCCTGCTCCTCTGACGCTGCTTGGCCTGCTGTGTTCATCCAGCTCTACACCTTGTTATCTCAGATTCTCCAGTATCTGCAGTTCCTACTATCTCTGAAACAATAGTAAAATAAGTGTCACTTACAACATCCCCACAGGGTGGAAACTGGCCATTCAGCCCATCAAGCCCACACTGACCCTCTGAAAGACAACCCAGCCAGACCCATCCCATCCCTATATTTCCCATGGCTAATCTACCTAACCTGCACATCCCTGAACACTATGTGACAATTTAGCATGGCCAATCCAGCTAACCTGCACATCTTTGGACTGTGGGAGGAAACCCACACAGACAAGTGGAGAATGTGCAAACTCCACACAGACAGTTGCCTGCGGGTGGAATAAAACCCAGGTCCCTATTGCTGTGAGTGCTAACCACTGAGCCACTGTGCAGCCCCAAAAATTGAATTCAAATTTCACTGTCTGCCAAACCAGGATACAAACCCAGGTCCCCAGAATATTACCTGGGTCTCTGGTTAATAGTCTAGTGAAAATACCACTAGGCCATCATCTCCCACTTAGATCAAGATTGTGAAGACATAACTCAGTGATACAGCTCACAGTGAGTGACCAGTCCCAACTACATCACCTGACACTAGCATTAGTAATGCCATCCACCTTAGCGCTCTGTAATATGCAGGAGAGATCAATTGGCAAGGCAGTAACTTCCATACCTTGATCAGACACTTCCTGCGCACAACAAAACATTTCCTGTATTTTTGTCATACGTTTTGGTTGTTTTTCTGGTTTGCATTTATATCAAGTTCAGACACAATGGAGTGATTTCTATTCTTCTGCACTGTTCCCATTTGAATGCAAACAGGAAATGCTGCAATGAATAAAGATAGCAGAATTATATTGCATTTACTATTTACTACAGAGAAAAACTAACTAGAATACTCCCTTGTGATTTGCTATGTCTTCCAAATGGGAAGTGTACTTGTGTGAACATTAGGTGAGCCAAAACCCTGGCTGTTCTTGGCTGTGATGCCCTCCACAGTCAAATGTCCGAGTCCCAGCTCACCAAGGGAATAATTCATTCTTACATCAGGTCTGCGCTGGTCTAAATCCTGCAACCCAATCCACTCCATAATATTCCTCATTTTAAGGAACCTACCTGTTTATTGAAAAAGTGGAATTCATGGACTCTTTGGGTCGAATGACGGATTGCGATCTAATATTCATGTGGGCAAGTGGACTGTTTGGATCAGTTACTGGATGCTGTGCCTTTTGTCAATGAAGCAGGAGCCAGCATGAATCTGTGTTTTTTAGGGGCAGGGAAGACAGTCCACAAAGGACGCGAGAAACCCCAATTCTCATACATTGGAACTGCATTTGCTGTTGCTTGTGTGGTTACTTATTTAGCAAAACAAAACTGACAGCAAGCGTAAATGAGACAGGACATTGATCAACGGATGAGTAGCATTTGAAACATACATCTTCTCATTGAGATAGACAGAGTTTTGGGTGTTTGGGGAATGAAGGCGTGAGACATAGAAATATAGCAAATAGGAGCAAGACTAGGCCATTTGGCCCTTCGATTCTCGTGTCCATTCAACACGATCATGGTTGATCATTCAACTCAATACCCTGTTCCCAGTATCTTCCCATAACCTTTGATCCCTTTAGTCCTAAGAACTGTATCTAATTCCTTCTTGAAAACATTCAACATTTTGGTCTCAACCTCCTTCTGTGGCACAGAATTGTCTGCATGAAGAAATTTCTCAGTCTGAAGTGGCCTCATTCTTTTAAACTCCAATGAATATAATCCAGCCAGATATAGATTGTTCAAGGAAGCAGAATTGAGTTAAAAAATAGCCATGATTCTGTATCGTAGTTAAGCAGACTTGAGAAGATGAGAGTTCTGTTTCTTATGTAGAAGAAGCCTTAAGGTGCTTCAGAAAAGTCCAAGGAAAAAAGAAAATCATTGGTTGGCATCATCATTTCATGAAGGAATCTACTTCTTTCACCATTGCTACACATCCAAATGTGCTTCAAAATGCCATGAAGTGCAGTTGTTGTTGTAACCAAGGAAGCCCAGCTGTCAATTTGCACACAGCAAGGGCAGCAGCTGCATGGAAACTCCAAAAGCTGTAAATTCCCCTCCAAGCCACATACCATCCTGGCTTAGAAATATATCACCGTTCGTCAGTGTCTCTGAGTCAAAATCCGGGACCACCCTCCCTAACAGCCCTGTGGCGGCCTCTACATGACTTGGACTGCAGCAGTTTAAGTGGGTAACTTATTGCCACCTTCTCTAGGGCAATCAGGGATGGGCAACAACTGCTGACCTTGCTAGGATGCCAACATTTCCTGAATACACCTCAGTGGATAATGAGCAGATAATCTGTTCAAACTAAATTGGTTGAGGGCATGGGCTTGCATGGTGGCTCAGTGGTTACATTGCTGCCTCACAGCACCAAAGATCCAGGTTTGATCCCACCCTCAGGTGACTGTGAATGTGGAGTTTGCATGTTCTCCCTGTTTCTGTATGGGTTTCCTCCAGGTGCTCTGATTTCGTGCCACAGTGCAAAGATGTGGAGGTTAGGTGGATTGACCATTATGTGCAGACCAAGTGGATTAGCCATGGGAAATATAGGGTAGGGAGATGGGTCTGGGTGAGGTGGTCTTTTGAGGATCGGTGAGGGAACAATGGGCTGAATGGCCTGCTTCCAGATTATGGGGATTCTCTGAAGGATAACTGTTGACCAGAGAGGTCTTCTGCTTTTTTCCTAAAAAATTTAGCGCATGGCATCTTTTACATCCATTCGCAAGGACACATGGGGACTGAGTATTTGGTTTCAGCCAAAAGACAGTAGACTAGGGAGTGTAGCACCTCTTCAGTACTGAACTTGTATTTAATCAGGACCGATTTAATGCGCAAGTCACTGGAGTGGGATTTTAGCCTTGTAATTCAATCAGTACTTCTGATTGAATCTGCACTGCTGTGTGATCAGTGTTGCATCAGCAATGTCACTAGATTGGCAAATAATTTAATTGCCCATACTCTGTGGGGGCATGGGTTCGACTCCTGCCAGGACAGCTGGTAGAATTTTAATTCAATTACCAACATCAAATAGTTAAGTAACTGCAAGCCAGAGGGATTCATAGATTTTTTTTTCACAGAATCCCTACGCTGTGGAAGCAGGCCATTCAGCCCATCAGGTTCACATCTAACCCTCTGAAGAGCATTCCACCACCTACCCTGTACTTCCTATGGCTAACCCACCCATCTCTGGGCAGTTTTGTACAGCCAATCCACCTAACCTGCACACCCTTGGGCTGTGGAAGGAAACTGGAGCACCAGGAGGAAACCCACACAGACAATCACCTGAACCCAGGTCCCTGGTGCTGTGAGGTGGTATTTCTAACCACTGTGCCACCATGCCAGGTTATAACCCCCAGCTGGTTCGTTAATATCCTTCAGGGAAGGAAATCTGCCATCCTCACCTGGTGTGACCTACTCGTAACTCCAAACCCATTGCCTTGTGGTTGATTCTCAACTGCCCTCTGAAAATAGCTGTAGCAAGACCCTCAATTCAAGGGGCAATTAGGGATGGGCTACAAATGCTGGCTTTGTCGAGGGTGGGGACACGCTTCTACTTGACATTGACAAAAAAAATCAACTGCCCCCCCCCCCACGTTATACTATAACTGGCTCCTTTACTCGTTTTACTGCAGTGAAACAAAACATTAACTGCTGCTCATGCGTTTAACCGAACTCGCTGTTTCATAAAACTTTACGAAAACTGGAATTCGAATCCTTGCTCAATATTTTTATTGTGAAAGCCACTTAGTAACTCACCTCCGCGGAGGGTAAACCATTAATTGGTCTCTTGCTGCCCAGGGGTGGTGGGGGCTGGCTTACATCAGAGTGCCACAGTGCAAAGTCCTTGCTGGAGGATGAGGAAGGGGTGTGTGAGTAAGGAGTTAATACCTGTGAGAGGCAGAGTATAAAACTCAGAGGGCTGGCTGGTGTACTCGAAACCTGCTGAAGAGGTGGAGTCTTTTACTCTCTGAGTAGCAACAGAGCAGAGCCAGTGCTGTAATTTCCAACCGGGGCACTTTCACACGCCAGCTTTTGTTGATTGTGTTGAGTTGCTCTTTCTGTCCAGTGCCTTGGGAGATGTGGGATGACCGTCGCTGGGGACTCTTCAAGCGGAACCTTCAGCCCACCCTGACCCTGTGGAGCGCCTTCTGCTCCTTCGGGCTCTGCATGGCCTTCCTGGGACCGACCCTGCTGGATCTCCGCTGTCAGACCCACTCCAGCCTGCAACAGATCACCTGGGTTTTCTTTGCACAGAACTTCTGCGTCCTCGTCGGGACCATCATTGGTGGCGTCTTCAAGAAAACGTGAGGCTTTTACTATTAGCCAGGGACTGTACTGTCCCTGTTTAATAATCTCCCATGTTCTAACCTCCCCTTTCCCCCATCCTCAGCGTTTGCATTGTCTTTCTGTCTCTGGAATTGGCTTTTTACCATTCTAGCTGCATTAGTTTACAGTCAGCCGAGGGAGTCCGTCGGATTACGAATATTGGCATAAATCAAGTCCACTTTTAATGGCATGGAATCACGATTCACTGCTTTGGATCAGCCTTTTGGGACTACGGTTTATATTGTGCAGCGTGTTTGTAATATAATCCAGCTTTGGGCAATCATACCAGTCGAATCAAATACAGTTTATAAAAAGAATTATTTTAATCCGTTTCCTTTGGGATCATACTTTGCAATTATTAGTTTTTTTTTCCAACGTCACACCCTCCTCCTCACCACCACCAATGAGGAGGATAGAAGGTAAGTTACTGAAATTCTCCTAACCAACAAAAGTTGACATGTGGCTCGAGATGAAATATCAAGAGAAGTCATTACAGTTTGGGCACTGCTGAGGAGTGATTGCAAGAAATACAGGGAGAGGGACCGGTGGCAGGTTTTGGGAAGGGATTTGGACCTCTTTTTCTTTTCATTCGCAGGATTATGGTATCGCCAGTATTTATTGGCCACCTCTAGGAGCCCAGTACCTGAGGCACAGCTCCTGCAGCGGAGTGATTAAAAACTGGGATACTTGATCTGTATTTTGTTAACACACTTCCCTCAATGCAAACATCTCAAATTGCTTTAGTGCTAAACAAAATTGTACAGTAACATAGTGACACTAGGTGCAGCCAGGCAATAAATACGTTTCAATGCCTCCACCCACAAGTTTCCCTCCAAACTACACACCATCCTGACTTGGAATCCCTCTTTCTTTATTGTTGTTAGCTCAAAATCCTGAAGCTCCTTCATTACAATGCCCTAGATTTACTTACACCCCACTGATTTCAGCCACCAACTCCTCAAAGGTAATTAGTGATGGGCAGGAAAGGTTGGTTTTGCTTGGAACACCTACAATTCAAGATGTTGGAATTGGCCAAGTACAGGGATTTCTAATTACAATAATAATATGTAGACAGGGGGGTACAAAGCCATGAAAGAATTTGAAAACAGCAATTCTGAAATCAGAGATAGTAGGAACTGCTGATGTTGGAGAATCTGAGGTGACAAGGTGTAGAGCCTTTGATGCTGCTTGGCTTGCTGTGTTCCTCCAGCTCTACACTTTCTTAATTCATAAGTAATAATCACACTGCTTATCCAGCGGGCATAGAGGTCACAGATGTATTGTGTTTGGGTGCAAAAACAGAAGTTGCTGGGAAAGCTCAGCAGTTCTGACAGCATCTGTGAAGGAAAAAATAGAGTTAACGTTTTGGGTCTGGTGACCCTTCCTGGGTGAAGTTTAGGACATGGGCAGTTTACAAAAACAAAATCATGGGCAGTTTGGGGTGACCTCAACCCTGTGAAAGGTGAGGCATGAGAGGTGGCTAACCCCTGTTTAATCTGCTTTCTCACTCCCTCTGTTGTGACATGGACTAATTTGAATGCGCTACTGTAGTTCGAAGGGTTTTTAGTAAACTCAGATACCGTACGAGATGATGAACTGATTTCAGCAATGCTAGGGTCCATGAATATTCATGGACTGCGAGTTAATCCCTGGTTTGCTGTTCGTTTAATTTTCAGGAACTGATTTAGACTCTGTCTAATTTATGCTTGGATTGACATGGTTAAATTTCAATTTTATTCTATTCAACTTTCTGGAATTCCTCTCTGTTTCAATTTGAAAGAAAAGTTACATTCGCAAAGCACAGGTAAAACATTTTAAACTGTAAATGATAAAGATTGTGTGAAAAGGTTGATAGGTCACAAATTTTAGCAAAACAGTCTTCACCTAGATCTCCTCTTGCAGGAAAATACCAAATCTCTCAACTTGTGTTAGTTTATACCAGATTACGCTGTTTGATGTGAGCTGCAAATAAGTGAGAGAAAGTTCCAGAAAGCGTGCAGTTGTAATCTTCAAATTCAGGTGTTAGGAGAAGGGACACTTCTATGAAGTTGATAGAATAATTTTTAATCACTGGAAGAGGCCATTCAATCTATCCTGTCTGTGCTGGTTCTTTGAAGGAATTGTCAAAATATCCACACTTTCTGCTCCTTCTCCATAGCCCTGCAAGTCTTTCTTTCTCAAATATTAATCCAGTGTCTTTTTATTGAAAGTTGCTTTTTATTTATTCACTCATGGATGTGGGTGCCACTGCCTGGGTTAGAAACAATTGCCCATCCATGGTTGCCCTTGAGAAAGGGGTGGTGAGCTAGGGATGGGCAATAAATGCAAACCAGCCAGCGATGCCCACGTCCCACAAGTGAATTACAAAATGAAAACAAACATATTGTTTGGGTGCAGGAGTAAGCCATTTGGCCTGTTGAACTTGCTCCTATAGTCGATAAGATTTTTTTCCCACCATCTTTACATGAAGTTTATTCTATTTTTATTCACAATGGGGTTGTGGACATTGTTGGCTGGTCTAGCACCTGTTTCCCAGTTGTCTATGAGTGGGTGGTGTTGAGCTGCCTTCTTGAGTTATTGCAGTCTTCAGGGTGTAGAAAAACTCACAGTGCTGTTAGGGTAAGAGTTCCAGGATTTTGACCAAGTGGAAGTGAAGGAACAGTGGTATATCTCCAAGTCAAGATAGGGAGTCTCTTGAAGGAGAATGTGCAGGTGGTGGTGTTCTCATGTGTCTGAGATAACAAGGTGTAGAGCTGGATGATCACAGCAGGCCAAGCAGCATCATGGGAGCAGGAAAGCTGACGTTTCGGGTCTGGACCCTTCTTCAGAAAATTTCCCTTCTCATGTATCTGCTGTCCTTGTCCTTCCAGATGGAAGTGGTGTGGGTTTGGAAGGTGCTGTCTAAGGAGCCATGGACAGCACCTTTCGAATCAAAACAACCTGTTAATGTTAAATTTTCATTATCTCGCCTCTGACTCTTTTGCTAAGAAAGTTAAATAAAAATTATTTTTAAAATGTTCAGAAAAGATTTACAAGGATGTTGCCAGGGTTGGAGCGTTTGAGTTATAGGGAGAGGCTGAGTAGGCTGGGGATATTTTCCCTGGAGCATCAGAGGCTGAGAGGTGATCTTATAGAGGTTTATAAAATCATGGGGGGTGTGGATAGGGTATATAGTCAAGATTTTTTTCCCAGGATAGGGGAGTCCAAGATTAGAGGACACAGGTTTAAGGTGAGAGAGGAAAGATTTAAAAGGGATCTAAGGGGCAACTTTTTCACACAGAAGGTGCTGCGTGTATGGAATGAGCTGGCAGAGGAAGTGGTGGAGGCTGGTACAATTACAACATTTAAAAGGCATCTGGATGGGTATATGAATAGGAATGGTTTTGAGGGATGTGGGCCAAATGCAGGCAAATGGGATTGGATTAATTTAGGATATCTGGGACGGCATGGACTAGTTGGACTGAAGGGTCTGTTTCTGTGCTGTATAATTCATTGACTCTATGACTCTAAAAACTATGGCTGAGGAAAAAATCATTCAGCCCATTAAATTAATACATCCAGAACGACTGTTGTAGAATCTCCCTGATTTTGGGGCTACCTGAACTCTTTAGCTGGAGAAGAAAGGGGACAACAGATGTTTTATGATGTCCTACAGCACTTTTTAGCTGATTAAGCATTCTACTGTATATAATGTTATATTTTATGAAACACAGGAGTCAATTTACCCACAAGTAAATCCCACAAACAGCAATGCTGCAGTGACAATGCTAAAATCTTCACTGATGCTAATCGAAGACTAAATATTAGCAACACACTCCTTTCTTCTTCTTCACAATGCTGCTGATGGTTCTGTTATGACCATCTGAGAGGACAGACAGGGTTCATTGTCACATTCAGAAGACAGTATCCCCAACGACGCAGCGTACCTTTTGTAATGTACTAGAGGGTCACCCTGGGCTGTGTGCTCGAATATCTCAAGTATGATTTAAAATGACAATCTTCTGAGTCTGAACAAAGTGGCACTGTTGCGTCATTTAGTGCCATCTGTCAGTCAGAACCTAACTTTTGGAGATAGTAGGAACTGCCGATGCTGGAGAATCCGAGATAACAAGGTGTAGAGCTGGATGAACGCAGCAGGCCAGGCAGCATTAGAGGAGCAGGAAGGCTGACGTTTCGGGCCTAGACATTTCTGAAGGAGGGTCTAGGCCCGAAACGTCAGCTTTTCTGCTCCTCTGATGCTGCTTGGCCTGCTGTGTTCATCCAGCTCTACACCTAATCATCTCAGAACCTAACTTTTCCTTTTTATTTGTCTGGTCATCTCTGGCCGGGTCAGCAGTTGTTATATGTTCCACTTAACCATTCGCTGTCAGTTGTCAGTTAGGCTCACGAAGCTGCCAATTGATACCAATTTTTTTCCTGAATTAGTCCAGCTGAATTTACTGATAAATCAGGGGTTAATTGTGAGTGGAATGATTTGCCCATGCTCCTAGAGGCCTGTTGAGTTTGCATGTGATCCTCTTGGGCTCAGGGGTCCCACTTCCAAAGGCACTGAATGCCCCATCAAAGGAAATCTGAAATCAGGAAGAGGGTGGCTGCTGCTGAATGCCATGTCCCTGACCTTGCATCTGATTCGGCCCTCCCTCCCCCGCCAACCTCACCTCCCATTGCCATGAACTTCCATCCCATCCTCACTCAAATCAGGCCTGGGGTCATTCAAGGGTGGCACGCTGGGTCAGTGGTTAGCACTGTTGCTTCATGGTACCAGGGACCCAAGTTCGATTCCACTCTCCAGTGACTGTGTAAACGTACATTCTCCCTGTGACAGCGTGGGTTTCGTCCCATAGCCCAGGTTAGGTTTTTTACCCTGGGTTTGTTTTTGTTTACGGGTTTGGGGTGGGGGGGGTGGGGGGGGTATGGGATACTGTTTGGAGAGTCAGTGTGGCCTTGATGGGCCAAATGGCATGCTTTCACACTGTAGGTGCTATATGACCCTGGCCTCTGGTGAACAGACTGGCAGGATCTGCAGTGAGTCCCGTTGCCAGGAGAGGTGCCAGCCTCTGATTAACCAAAGCTCTCAATGGGCAAGGTTTCTATCACTGGGGCCTTCAATCATGAGGAAAGCTTGATTTGTAGCCAGTTAAATGCCTGATGGGCACTGAGTTCATTTAGGCCGCCCGAGTGAGCTGATGCTGGCAGCTCTAACTGGAGGACGCATTATATCCTGTCCATGGCCACTAATCACAGAATTGTTACAGTGCAGAAAGAGGCCATTCAGTCCATCACGCCTGCATTGGTTCTATTACCTACAGCCAATCTCCTGCCTTATCCCTGCAAACCATTTCTATCCAGATAATCATTCAACGTTCTCTTGAGTGCCTCAATTGAATGTGCCGCTGCCATATTTCCAGGCAGTGACGCTGGCCTTTATTTCAGATTTATATAATTAACTAAATTGAAATTCCTCGGCTGGTTTAGGGGAATTTGAACTGATCATTCCAGGTCATTTGCCTAGCCTGACTATGTGCCCAGTAACATGAAACCAAATTGAGCGGTTGGTCTCATTTCTAAAGTCACAGAATTGAAAAGGACGATAGTTACACCAAACTTCTATTGAACTTTAGTATGACCACATTTCGAGCAATGGCTGCAGTTCTAGTTAGTATCAAGTCAAGGATACCGTGTAAAGGGACTGTGGAGAGATCAGAGATGCAACAATGAAACATGAGGCTCACCATATCAGGAAAGGATTGGCCTGGTTCTCTTGAAGGAAGGTAGCCAAGGAGTAACCCATTAGTGGGCTTTAAAACTACCAATGGCTTTGATCGAGGGGATACAAAGAGAATATTTTCCTTTTTGGGCAGAGCATAGCTAGATGTCATTGATATAAGATGATCACTAAGAATCCAATAGGCAGTGGGAATCCAGAGATTTGAATACAACATGTCACAACACTATTGGAAACATTTAGAACTTCAAAGACCTGGCAGTGGAAAATGTATGACTGGGAGTGAGACTGGAGTAATAGGCAACCAAACAGTTTGGAATCAGGGCACAATGACTGCCATGCTTAATAGTGCGGTAGTATAGAGCAAGGATCACTTACTTTCTAGAGTTGAATTGTATATATTAATGTAGAGACATAGAACTGGAGGAGGCAATACTACCACAAGGGCCTGCTTCAGCATTCAGTTAGATCAGGGTTGATAAGCACCTCAGCTCCCTGTACCACCTGTCTCTCCAATTTACTGGCACCTTTCTCCATCCAAAATCTGTCAGGCTCATTTTGAATGCTCGTTATCACTGGCATCCACAACCTTTTGTCGGGGGAGGGGGGTGTAATTCCCGATTTCTGTCACATATCGTTCCCCCATTGTGATGGCCACACGTAAAATTGCCTGTGTCCTAAACTCTGGAATTCCCATTTTGAACCTCTGCTTCTCAACCGTTTACTCACAACCTGTAAGATGATCCTTAAAAACCCATACCTCTGACCAAGCATTGGTCACTGTTCATAATATCATCCTGAGTTGGTCAGAGTCTGATTTTATGTGATAATACTCTCACAAAGTTGTTTGGGATGGTTTACTTTATTATCAGCAGGCATTGTTGACTTAGAAATTTGCCAAAGAGGTTGGGTTGAAGGTACAGGCTGTCTTTTACAGAGTGGTGACTATTCACGGTGATGATTGGGATCGAACTCACATATTATCAATTTGAATCCTGGTTATTACTGTTGTATAGAGAATATTTGGTTGTCAGGAGCAGGACTGTACAATCTTGGAAAGTGGGGTTGAGAAGCGTATCAGCCATGATTGACTGGTGGGGCAGACTTGTTGGGCCAAATAGACAAATGCTGCTCCTATATCCAATGGTTTTGAGGTCTACCTCAGCATTAAATATGCTCAAAGGTTGAATAGTCCACACACGTCTATAGGTTTGAGTGAAATACTTCTCATCTCAGTCTTAAATGAGTGACCCCTTACCCTAAGCCTGTGTCTCAGTGTTTTAGATTTCTCAACCAGTGGAAAATGTCTACTCCAACCAGTCCTATTAGCATTGTGTATTTTGTAATGAGATTGCTTTGGATTCTTCTAAACTACAGATAACCTAAGCCCACCTTAATCATCGTCTCATCACTGAACAACTCCCAGCCACCAACCTGGGGAACTGTTCCTGCACAACTGTCAAGGCAAGTGTATCCTTCGTTAAGTGTGCAGACTAAAGCTGCGCAGAGTATACCAGATGCGGCCACTTGAAAATGTACAATTGTAGCAATACTTCTTCATTCATGTACTTAAATCCTTTGCAAAAAAGGTCAACTTACCATTTGCCTTCTAAAGTGCTTGCTGCACCTGTATGCTGACTTTCAATTTCCCTGTCCCGTCACATCCACATCTCTTTGAACATCAATACTTAAAAGCTTCACACCTTTATTTTTAAAAATCTATACATTTGACCAAAGTGAATAAATGCCTGCTTTAGTTGATGTTGACAATTAAACCTATTTTGCTTAAAGCAAGAGAGATCCTTACCTTGGCTCTAAGGCCAGAGTGCAGTTTGATTTTTCAACATCCGGGATGTGGTTTTCTTTTGAGCTTTTGAAGGCATAATGACATTGTTTCCAGACAATGGCATAGCAGCAACATTTTCAAGCATCAATCATAGAACCAGTGAAGAAACCGCTTTACCCCTGGCTCACTTTAGAATGATCACAGCGCAGAAAGAGGCCATTCGGCCCAATGCGTCTCTGCTGACTCAGTGACAGACAGGTGTTAACCACTTTTAGTGATTGATGAAGGCCCATGGCTGAAGCTGAAGATGAGGATATCACATCCTGTGAACCTGGGGAGAAGGAACAAGTTGTCAGAGATGGATGTGATGAATGAGTGGTATTCGGAGTGACAGGGCTTGTAAAAGGAACGAAACTATCAAAGGTTCCAAATGATTTTTTTTTTGTGTGTAGCTTGTGATCGATTTAGAAAGTGCCGGTTTTATTTTCGCATTGCATGGACTTAGTGACTGACGTTGCACCTGTCGTTTGACGATAAACTGCCCACTGCAGGCCCACCTGTGGTGCCAGCTGACCAAAAGCATCCAGGATTGTATAAGCATAGAAAATAGGAGCAAGAGTAACCCATTGGGTCCATCCAGCCCGCTCTGCCATTCAGTATGATCATGGCTGATCATCCAACTCATTTCCTATGTACTCTGTCTAAGAAAAGGAGAGTTGTCACAACACAGTCATCCTAGCTATTAAGAAGTTGAAAAACACATAAAAGAACACTTCTGATTCAGTTGTGACCAACGTTACCGTCAATGCTTGTATTTACAGAGAACCTGCTGAACTGGTCTCCTAACTTGTCAAACCCTAGAGTGCTGAACTGAATCATCCACCTTACAGTGATCTTTATTTTCTTTTCCCTGTCAATTTAGCGCATGATGGATTGTCAAAGTATGCCCAGTGCCTTGTACTTTAAAACCTGCTTCAAAGGAGCGATATATTCACTCTGGGTGTGTTATGCTAAATATATCTACCATAATAACTTGGATTTATATAGCAATGTTAATGTAGTAGAACATCTCAAGTTCTTTACAGCAACGTAGTCAGGTAAACATTCAGCGCTACCGCACTTCAGGAGAATTTAGGGCAGGCACCGCAAGGTTTATCCAAAGAGCTAGGTTGTCAGAATTAAATGGAGCAGAAAGATGTGGAGAGGCAGAGAAGTTTAAGGAGGAAATCCAGAGCTTGAAGGCTCAGCTCCCGATAGTTGAGTGATTTGAAAAAGCCAGGGTGATACGTGTCACCTATGTTGGAAAAGTGCAGAGACCTGGGAGAATGTACGGTAGGAGGACATTGTAGGTACAGATGTGTAAGGATTTTATATTTGTGAAGATTTTATATTTAAGACAATGGTAGGCTGCAAGCCAGTGTAAGTCAGTGAGCGCAGAGGCAATGGGTGAATGGGAGTTGGTACAGATTAGTATATGGGCAAATCTTAGAAAGCGTCAGGTGGGAGATTGAGCAGGAAAGTATTTGAATAATTGGATTTGAGGGGTGGCAGATGCATGGGTGAGAAATGCAGCAGCTAATGGGCTGAGGCAGGATCAGACGAAGTCGTGCTCCCTCATCTCACAAGTAAGGATGTAAAGCAGGAATTGTGCAAAATATTTTTCTTCTTGAAAGAATGTGGTGGTAGTGGCTCAGTGCTTAGCCCTGACTCAGGGACCTGCGTTCGATTCCAGCCTCGGGCGACTGTCTGTGAGGAGTTTGTACATTCTCCCTGTGTCTGTATGGGTTTCCTCCAGGTGCTCTGGTTTCCTCCCACAGTCCAAAGATGTGCCGGGCAGGTGGATTGGCCATGCTAAATTGCCCATAGTGTTCGGGGATGTGGAGTTTAGGTGGATTAGCCATGGGAAATGCAGGGCTATAGGGATAAGGTAAGGGGGTGGATCTGGGTGGGATACTCCTCAGAGGGCCAGCAGAGGTGTAGTGGGCTGAATGGCCTGCTTCTACTCTGTAGAGAATTCTATGAACTCTCTGCATGTTAGTCCCTCTCCATGACGTTGCAAATTTCACATTTTCATGCATACATCTAAACCCGTTTGAAAAGTCCAACTCTTGAGATTTGAGCATACAATCCAGGCGATATTCCAGTGTTGCTGAGGGAGTTCTACATCTTATGAGCCAGCCTGTTTGGAACAAGACATTTAAACCTGCCCTCTCAGATCATAATGATCCTAGAGCTGTGTGTTTAACATTGTCGGAGTGTTCACTCCAGCGTCTTGGTTGTTATTTATCCCCGTTTAATCAACGTCACTGAAACAGTTTATCTGATCGTTGTCATGTCACGGGTTGTGCTTGTAAATTTGTGATCACATTTGCCACATTACAGCAGTGCTTACACTGCAAGACGTACCTCATTAACTGGCAAGTGGTTTGGGGCATCTGGAGTGTTTGAAAAGTGCTACATAAGTCTTTATTCCTTCAAATTTGTTTCCAATGTCTTTTCAGGCAGCACCTTTCATTGCCGCATGACTATATTGACATAACACCTTCAGTAATCTCACATTGCCCAAAATCGCATCACAGTTTAGAAACTACTTTCTCCACATGGAGAAAACTCCCTTTAGTACCACAGCTCCCACTGTGAGCCTAAGCCATGCAAATCAGGAAGACACACATTCAGTCTCCTTTATCTTATTTATTTTATCATGGGATGTGGGCATTGCCGGCAAGCCCTGCATTTGTTGCCTACCCCGAGTTACACTTGAAGTGAGTGCTAGACTAATTCAGAGGGCAGTTGAGAGTCAACCAAATTTCTGTGGGTCTGGAGTCACATGTAGACCAGATCAGGTAAGGATAAACTGGTAAGGATCAGATAAACTGTTCCCTAAAAGGGCATTAGTGAGCAAGATGGATTTTTGCAACAATTTTATGGTCAGTCTTAGTGAGAGTAAAATTATATTTCAGATTTTATTAACTGGATTTGAATTTCACCAGCTTTCAAACCCCTTTGAACTCCTGCTCTCCGAACCTTAACCTGGGGCTCCAGGTGATTAGACCAGAGCATTACCATTATGCCACTGTCATCCCCAACTCTCTGCTAGCATCTTTGCCACATGCATGCAGTATTATAATTGACGGAGCTGAAGTACAGGACAGGTTACTGGGGGGATCTTCCTGTTCGCAGAGTAAAACTGACTCAAGGTTATTTTTGAACCAAATTGCCTGACCTTATCTGGTAACTTCCACATATTCTGATATGTTACAGTAATGTTAATGATGCAACATTACAGTGTGTACTGACTGTACCATGCATTTATCCATCACAGTCTACAAATACAGTGGCTCTGATGGGGCACCTTGTTGGACAAGTTGATCTTGCGCCTTTACGGTCTTGTACTTGAGGAAATATTAATTACATCACTGGTAATGAGAACATTGCTATCATTGGAAAAAGAGATGATCCAGCTCTGCTAGCATTCAGTTAGATCATTACCAATCTGTATTTTATGTCCGTAAACCTACCTTCAACCTAGACCTTGCAATACCATTGGCTAATGTCATTTCATTCTATCGTTTTATCAATTTCAGTTTTGAAATGTTCAAGTGACCCCACTTCAACAGCTTTGGAGGAATGGAATTCCAAATTTTCATGGCTCCTTTTGGGAAAGTATTCATCCTGATATCATTTCTGGATGACCTGACTTTATTTTTAAGATTATGCCCCCTTGTCCTAGACTTCCATCCAGAGGAAATTGTTTCACTTTAGCAAATCCATCAACTCCTTAGCATGTCAATGAACTCCCCCCTAAATGTTTTATAGTTGAGGATATATAAATCTGCTCTTTTCAATATTTGCTCATGTATTTTACCCTTTCAGATGTGGTGTCACACCGGTGAATCTGCACAGCACTCTCTCCAAGGCAGGTATATCCTTTGAATCGAAAACAATAAATGCTGGAGACCACAGCAGGTCAGACAGCAACTGTGGAAAGATAGCAAGCTAAGGTTTCAAGTCTAGATGACTTTGGCAGATGAATGTTAGCTTGCTCTGTCTCCACGGATGCTGTCTGACTCACTGCGATTTCCAGCATTTGTTGTTTTCAGTACAGGTTCCAACATCTGCAGTAATTTGATCCTACAGCTATATCCTTTCTAAGGTGCAGTACCCAGAACTGAATTGTAAATGCAGTCTGGAATTGAGAAAGGGATACTTAGAAAGCAATAGATTTTCAGTTGTTGGCAGACTTGATGAGCCATCGGTGTATTTGAAGAGGCAGCTTAGAATTTATACATCAAGTTACACAAAATGTGCAGATGAACAGAACAGTGCATCAGATTTAATGTTAAGAAGTGTAAAATCTTACATGTTGGATAGAAAAATGGGCAACATAAGCTGAATGATGTTAAAGTAGCTAAAGGTGAAGTTGAAAGAAGTGTAGGAGAGACCACAGAAATGTATTAGAATAATACCAGGAATGACGACCATTAGATATCTGGGTCTAGTGAAACAGGGATTATGCTCCATAGAGCAGGAAAGTGAAGAGATGATCGAAATTGTGAAGAATTTTTGATAAACTATAGTGGAAAACTATTGGACAGTGCACACTCAAGGACACTGTCATAAGATTCTCAAAGAAAATATCGAGTTTTTTTACACCATTGTGATCTGAATTGCGTAGCCTGATTTCTTAGCAGCTTCCAATAGGGTCATTGGAAATGTACGTGCAAAGGAGAAATTTTCTTGACTATGCGAATGACCATGGGATTGAAACTAATTAGATCTTGCTTTCAAAGGTGGGCAGAATGGCCTTCACCCGTATAGTAGAATTCCTGGATTCTATAAATTTTGTTAAGCTTAACACTACCTAATCTGTACCAAAAAGCAATCAAGAAGATCAATAGAAAGATGTACTAAAGGCCAAAAGGAGTTAATAATCAAACTTTATAGTGCTGTAGTCAAATTGCATCTCAAACATTGTATCCATTTCTGATTGCCAAGCAACAAGAGGCATAGAATTGCTGAAGACAGTACAGAGAGAAGCCATTAATGAGGCTAAGAGGCTTGTAAGAGGCTTGTATTTCAGGTGAGGTGTGGGGTTTTCAGTCTTGTTGTGGGTAAAGACTGCTTCACTGGGGAGTGTGGGGATGGATTTTGAGAGATACAGGGTTGACCTCGTTCTAACCCAAACCTTTTCTGTGACTCAAGGATCTTCACTCCTTACAAAGAGTCCAAAGAGCAGAGGCAGGCCGGCTGGTCCCTGCTGGTGTTTACACTAGCCTGCACACATCCGCCTTCATCTCCCTCTCAATTACTTTTGCCCTCCGTGCCCTTGCCTATGTTCCTGACTTAGATCGGTTCAGGTGAACAACTTATGTGGTAGCAATTTCCATATTCTCACCACTCTCTGACCAGTAAGATCTCTCCTGAATTTATGATTGGTTATCTTATACTTATAACCTCTATTTCAGTCTCTCACAAGTGGAAACTTCTATCTTACATTGTCTGTACACCATCTCCTTAAGAGTGGGTGTGCTTTCTTCCTTTAAACATGACACGGTTTCTTAAGAACGTGCTCACAGAATCACAGAATTATTGCATTATGGAAGGAAACTATTCAGCCCATCATGTCTGCGCCAGCTCTCTTTCTAGAGCCAATCTCCTACCTTTTTCTCCATCCCTGCACACCATTTCTGTCCAAATAATCATCCAATGCCCCTCTTGAGTACCTCAATTGAACTTATCTCCATCACATTTCCAGTCAATGCATTCGAGACCCTAACTATAATGCATTCGAGACCCTAACTATAATGCATTCTAGACCCTAACTATAATGCATTCTAGACCCTAACTATAATGCATTCGAGACCCTAACTATAATGCATTCTAGATCCTAACTATAATGCATTCTAGATCCTAACTCCTCATATCTGTCTTGCTGATTTTGCAGATCACTTTAGATCAATGCCCTCTCATTCTTGCTCCTTTTATGAGTGGAAACAATTTCTCCCTATCCACGCCCGCGACCACTTCCATCTAGAAGGACAAGGGCAGCAGATAGATGGGATCACCACCACCTTCAAGTTCCCCTTCATGCCACTCACCAGCGTGACTTGCAAATATATTGTCGTTCCTTCACCGTCGCTGGGCCTAAATCCTGGAATTCCTTCCCTGATGACATTGTGGGTCAACCCACAGCAGGTGGACTGCAGCGGTTCAAGGAGGAAGCTCACCACCATCCTCCCAAGGGCATCTCGGGACGGACAATAAATGCTGGCCAGCCGGCGACACCCACATCCCACAAATGAATTAAAAAATTGCTCTGTCTAGTCTGCTCATGATTTTGAAAATCTCAGTCAGGTTTCCTGTCAGTCTTCTTCTCTCCATGGAGAGCATCTATGCTCTGAGCTAAAGTTACCTCATACCTGGAACCAGTCTAGTAAATAGCATTTGAACTCTTCCCTATAATGCAACACCCATAGCTGCAGCTGTAGGCACTTCCTGTACATAATGTTCTGATCCAGAAGGCCTGATCCTACTGTACTGTTGAGTTTGATGCTCTTATTGTTATGGTAGGGAAGTTGGGACTGTCAGAGTATGATGCCTAACTGGTATAACTATAACTTCCAGGAAGCATTCTGTCTCTGCCTGTCACCCTGCTGTTTCCACATGCAGGCACGGAATTGACGGTTGCATATCTCATCCAGGACAAGTGATCTGTAGCAACATAAATTTATTCTGTTAACTTTTTGTGAACTTTGCTTATCAAAGTGAAGGATGGAGGTACTGCAGAATGGAACTCCTTAATCTTAGACACTTCATGGGACCTGGGAACAGGAAGAGACCATTTTAGCCTCATTAAACAAATGGTTGATCTGCCACCTAACTTTATATTCCCATCTTTGTTTTGTTTCCATGAATACGTTTGGTTAGCAAAATTTTTAACAATCTAGGATTTAAATTAAACAATTAATCTGTCATCTTTGGCAGTTTGCAACAAAAAAGGCCCAAACCTTTGTGTGTAGAAGTGATTTCTAACCTGAATAGCTTTTATGCTAATTTTTAAACCACAGACATTGGACTCCACAGCCAGCAGAAATCAGTCCTCTCTATGTATCCAATCAGCTTCCCTTAATCATAGGATCCCTACAGTGTAGACAGTGGCCAATTAAATCTAAAATGACCCTCCATAGGATAGAAATCCATAGAATCTCTATAGTGTGGAAACAGGACATTCAGCCGAATGTGTCCACACCAACCCTCTAAAAATTATCCCACCCAGACCCATCCCCATCCCTGTAACCCTGCATTTCCCATGGCTAACCTACACATCCCTCAACACCATGGGTGATTTAACATGGCCAATCCACCTAACTTGCACATCTTTGGACTGTGGGAGGAAGCAGGAGCACCCGGATGAAACCCACGCAGACACGGGGAGAATGTGCAAGCTCCACACAGACAGTCGCCTGAGGGTGGAATCAAACCTGGGTTCCTGGTGCTGTGAGGCAGCAGCGCTAACCACTGAGCCACAATGCCACCCCTCCAAACAGCATCCCCATCCCATTCACCTAACCCCACAGTTACCATTGTTAATCCACCTAGCCTACATACTACAGAACAGTTCAGCATGACCAATCCACCTAACCTGCACATTGTTGGACTGTGAGAGGAAACCGGAGCACCCGGAGGAAGCTCATGCAAACATAGGGAGAATGTGCAAACTCCACACAGACAGTCGCCCGAGGCTGGGATCAAACCCAGGTCCCTGGCACTGTGAGGCAGCAGTGCCAACCACCAAGCCACCCTTCACATTCACATTCTTCCTAACATGTGGCATAACAATAAGGCATGGTACTCCAGCTCAGGAAAACTAGTGTTTCAAATAGGTTCGGCATACCTTCTTGCTTTAATTCCATGATTCATTGCTGTCCCAGATCACAGAGGTAAATCTTGAAACTTCAGAATTGCAGCAATCTGTCAGCAGTTGGATCCCAATGGGAGCCATTACTGCCCCTAAAGTATTCATTAAGCAAATTGGACCTGATGTCATATCAGTAAAAAACCAGGAAATTATGCTAAACCAATAGAAAATATAAATTTGATCCTAGCTGGATTGTTAGTTTCTGGCAACCCCTAACTTTAGGAAGGTTTTGGAGAGGGTATCAATGAGATATACTACTACGAGACAGACTGGAGAAGCTAGGGCTGTTTCTCTTGGAACAGGAAGGCTAAAAAGAGATAGAAGTATCTGAAATCAGCAAGTGTTTTAATAGGGCAAATAAAGAGGAATTATTTCCAATGACTAAAGGATACAGGTTTAAAGTGACCGCAGAAGAATCAAAGTTGAGATGAGTTAAAACAAAAAACTGTGGATGCTGAAAATCTGAAACGGAAACAGAAATTGCTGGAGAAACACAACAGGTCTGGCAACATCTTTGGAAAGAAAGCAGAGTTAACGCTTTGAGCCCATTGACCCTTCTTTGTGATGAGAAGTTGGATTAGTTAGGATTTGGAGTGCACTGCATGCTAGGCAGATTCAGTAATGGCTTTGGTAAGTACCTTCTGAAAAAATGATTGCAGGGCAATGAGTAAAGAGTAGGTACCTGGATTAACTAGAATGCTTTTCAAAAGGGTCAGTTGAGGCTCAATGAGTGGAATGACCTCCTCCTATGCTCCACTGTCCTATATCTCATCACTTTTCTGGCATATCCCCACTTGAATTTTCATTTAAAGCAAGTTGATGATTCTACTTTTTGCTGGAAATATAGATGGCTTTATTTGCAATTCTACCAAATATGATCATCCTTCTAATGCAACAGATCACAATTAGCTCACGGAAACTGTTATCAGTTTGCTGTAGATCAGTTACTAATTGATCAATAGCATTCAACAGTTTAATTGCTATTTTATTGACCAGATCGAACAAGATCATATTGGATTTTAAACTCATCAACAGGATTTGGTGCTTAATAGCAGATGTTCTTCCACTTATGGTGCCTCACAGCGCCAGTGACCTGGGTTTTATCCCAGCCTTGGGTGACTGTCTGTGTGGAGTTTGCATGTTCTCCCTGTGTTTGCATGGGCTTCCTCCAAGTGCTCCAGTTTTCTCCCGCAGTCCAACAATGTGCACGATCTTGGCTTCAGATGAGCAATATGATTTGCTCATTATTGAAAGTAGCAGATGCCAGTAAATTAGCAACAGAAGGAGGGCTATATGTTTGTGGAAATTCAGTTGCCTTTAATTTTATTCCACCTTTACTCATAAACAGCTTTCTGGCCGCCAGTTTGCAAATGCATGACTTTATCTTGGGATCCATGAGGGATAGTGCCCTTCTCAACCAACTATTCAATACCTAGACAGTGGACTGTTGGCTATTCCACTATGGCCGATTCACAGCTGTAAACAACTTGCATTTACATTGTGCCTTTAAAATAGTAACGTAGATATTGCAAAGCACCTCA
Organism: Ginglymostoma cirratum; assembly: GCA_024137785.1. Taxonomy (NCBI): domain Eukaryota; kingdom Metazoa; phylum Chordata; class Chondrichthyes; order Orectolobiformes; family Ginglymostomatidae; genus Ginglymostoma; species Ginglymostoma cirratum. The sequence goes on from JAHRHZ010000027.1 coordinate 4,626,838, forward strand.
CAGGAGAGAGTTATCAAATAACATTTATCACTGAGCCATAGAAGGTGGTATTAAGTGCAGGGTTTCGTCAAAGAGTTAAGTTTTAAATTGTGCTTAACTTTCGAGAGGGCCAGTTAGGTATGGGGAGGGTGTTCTGGAGCTTCGAGCCCCAGACAGCAGAAAGTGCAAATGCCAAGGGTGAAGGAAAGAGACTAAGCACTGCAGAAGAAAGCAGAATTGGAATTGGAGATAACAAGGCATGGGGCTGGATGAACAGAGCAGGCCAAGCAGCATCATAGGAGCAGGAAAACTTGACGTTTCGGGCCTAGACCCTTCATCAGAAATTGGAATTGGACTTCAGTTTGTACTGATGCAAAATCTGCACAGCACAGGTTGCTACATCTTGGTGATACCTCACCATGTACATTCCTTCTGCTGCTGGGCCGTTAAAGGCATTGGCAATGTCTGGGCCAGACCAATTTGCTGAGTGCTAATGGGGGATCAGTAGTTAGGTGGATGTGGTTGACTTGGTTGGATTCTCGGTCGAGTAATTCACTTGACAATTATTCCAAGAAATATATTTATTTGTGATAATAATGTTCCACCCAGTGAAGGCAGTGTGCTCTAGCTGCCCAGCTCTGCACTGAAATCAAAACTTTATGCTTTATCGTACCTGTCATTATTTATTGCTAAATTTTTAGGCTAATTTCAACTGCAGTTAATCATGTGTCATGGAATGTGTTGTCAACATGTTTTTGTCATTAATGTAGATAACCAGTGACTAAATTAACTGTTTGCAAGTCAGAAAGCTAAAAGTGAAGTAACACTCCCTATGGCACCTCAACAACAATCACATTTATGTAGCGTAGCGAAAGAGTCCCAACATGTCAGCAAGGAGAATTTGTCTACAAGCCACATAAGGAGCTATTAGATTTTCTGAAGAAGGGTCTCGACCCGAAACGTCAACTTTCCTGCTCCTCTGATGCTGCTTGGCCTGCTGTGTTCATCCAGCTCCACAACGTTTTATCTCAGATTCTCCAGCATCGGTGGTTCCTACTATCTAAGGAGCTATTAGGATAGGTGAGGTAGGGTGTAAGGTACATCTTAAAGGAAAAGAGAACAGGAATGAGAAGCTGGGAGTTTTTGAGGGGAAGTTTCAGAGTGTGGGACCCAGATCAACAAAAGCTCAGTAGTGACAGAAATTGGGGATACAGAAGAGACCAGAATGGAAGGAGTGCAGAGACCTTGACGGATTTTAAGAAATAAGGTCATTCAGACTTGAGCCTATTCTGCTGTTTAATAGAATCATGCTTAATCTTCTACCTTCTTTTACCTGCTCTGTTCTGTAAGGCTACAATTATGTCTCAAACATCAATTCCACACACAGCAGAACAGTGATTTTGGTATGAAACATTAGTCTATTGTTCACTGAAGCTCTAGGTTTGTCAATGGGACTGATTATCTAACGCAAGCAACTTCTGTCTGCGGTTTCATGCTCATTAGGAGTTCCAAAGATATACAGGTTATAACACAAAATGGAACAATTGCCCCAAACAGTGCATGTTAGTATTTAAGATAACAAGGTGTAGAGCTGGATGAACACAGCAGGCCAAGCAGCATCAGAGGAGCAGGAAGGCTGATGTTACGGGCCTAG
>JAHRHZ010000027.1:4628870-4653350 GCA_024137785.1 Ginglymostoma cirratum
CCCTTCCGAAACATCAGCCTTCCTGCTCCTCTGATGCTGCTTGGCCTGCTGTGTTCATCCAGCTCTACACCTTGATATCTCAGATTCTCCAGCATCTGCAGTTCCTACTATCTCTGAAACATGTTAGTATTTACCCTCCTTGCATACAAGTAATTCTAACTAAATTACCTATTACAGTCCTGTGTCCCTTCAATCTGCCTTTTCTTCACCCATCCAGTCATGAATTTTGGCATAATTTTCTGCCTTCTCATCACCCCTCCCTGTCTCTATCTCCTACAGTTTGACAACTTTCAGTGAAACCTGCTTTTGTCCAACTCTGGTATTTTGCTGTCATCAACCTCCTTTCCTGTAACATTGGTGTCAGTGCTTTCAGCTATCTAAGGTTGGAATTCAAATATGCTCAGTAAACATCTCAGCCTCTCTTATCAGATGTTCCTCAAAACCATCCACTTTGATTAGCTTTTTGCCTGAATAACTCACAAGTGGATAACTCCCTCTTTGGGCTTGGCATCAGTTTTTGTTTTTATGTTCCTGCAAAGCACCTTGGAAGGTTTTCCAATGTTAATGGTGCTATGTAAATGCAATATACAATATATAAACGTGCTTTTTTTAGAGATTGACTCTTGCTCAGATAGCCTCTTAACTGTTTCTACTGTAACCCTCAGTGGTCTGACCAGGATCCCACAGAGTGTCTCCTCTTACCAGGTGCATCCTGTAGCAAGTCTTCTTGTTGCCTTGTGCCAGGTTTCTCTCTTCTAAACAATACTAATGTCACATTGTATGATACAAGTCCAATTCTATATACATGCAAGACCCATTTAATCTGATTAGGGAACGGAATAGATGCAAGTTCTAAATTATGTTTATTTGTGCCATTCATAGTTAGACCGTGTCTCGTCTCCCCTTCCCACTATATCCCACCCCCGCTACTGCAGCTAGAAAAACCTAACTAAATATAACATATCCTTCAATTGTCCTTTTGGTGATTTGTGTGCAGTTCCCAGCTGATAATGGCTTGTTTTCGATTGTTGATTTAAATGCACATGACTTAACAAATAAAGTAATAATGTGCTTTCCATTGTATTGCTCCTAACTCTGTTTAAAACTCTTGACGTACAAATGTCACTTCAAATTATGCATCCAGGTTTATTTCGCTTAAATCTGGGTAAATCATGTTGAATGAAGTGATTGTTCACTTTAATGAGTCACCATTGTGAGATTTCAATGCATGTCTTAACAATAGCAAGTTTCAAAGTATTTCTGTGCTTTGCGAATCCTCCTAACCCGGCAGTCCCTTGTGAAAGTCCGATTGAGTGCAGCTGCACTTTTGTGGGAGATGGGAACAGTGGGCGGACAGACAATAAAGGGTCAGAAGGTTGAATGTTCAGGTCTCACTCCCAAGACTTATGCGCAGAATACAAGCTGACTCTCTGTGCCAGTACTGACGGAGTGCTGCTCTATGAGACAATTTGAGCATTGCTGGGCGACAAAAAAGGACACATTTTATTGAAGCTTTACATCGTGTACTCAGCAGGGCAATTCTCAAGAAGTACTTATTCAAGGGGTAAGCCAACATTTACAATGCGAGAAGAGGGTGCTAATGGATTGGGTGCACTTGCCAGATCCATAGAAATTGCTTTCACTGAGAATTCCAGAACAAGGGAGCAGACCCTTATAGTTAGACCTAGAATGTTCCATTAGGAAGAATTACTTCACATAAAAGCTCATGGAAATTTGGAACTGTCTCCTCTAAGGTTGAGGTTGGTGGGGGAGTGAGGGTAGTGGGTACTGTGTGATTGAAAACCTCAAAGCTAGGAGTGTAAGGAATTCTGTTCGTCAGGGTAAAGCCACATGACATCAGGCTACAGTCCAACAGGTTTATTTAAAATCACAAGCTTTCGTAGTGCTGCTCTCTTGTCAAGATGAAGTTCGACAACGACATCTCCACATGGTGGTTAGTTGGGTTGTTAAGGGTTATGGACTCACACTGGCTACCTGGAGCTAAGATATAGATCAGTCATAGTTTGATTGAGCAGCAATCCAGGCTGGAGGTGCAGAATGGGATTATGCTTGTGGTAATGGGTATGTAAGAAATCTGGGCTGCTGTTTAGACTCTGTGGTGTTCCTTATATCAACTGGAACACCCATATGTAATATTTGTGACAAAACACTCACACCGTCTCCTGGATAGGGTATCTGCTGGCTCTCTGTTCCTTATTTGTAAACAATCAAAGGTAAATCTGAATCTTACTGGCTGAATCACAATTTTGTAAAAGTTGTAATTTTATGGAATATTGGCATCGGGGCCAGCATTTGTCACCCGTTCTCCAATTGCCCTTGGATTGAGTGGACTGCTGGACCATTTCAGAGAGGACAATTAAAAATTAACCACATTGCAACGGAATGGAGTCACATGTAGGCCAGACCAAATAAGGACTGTAGATTTCCATCCCTGAAAGGTATTAGTGAACAAGATGTGTATTTGCAACAATTGACAATGGCTTCACAGTCACCTTTGCTAGCTTTTTAAATTAAAACATTGGATTTAAATTTCATAAGCTACAATAGGATTTGAGCCCATCTCTCAGAGCACTAATACAAGGCTTATGATTGCTAATCCAGTGTGCTACCATCTCCCTTAAACAGTTGCTTAGTAGGGACAGAATGAGAACATATGACGCTTGAATCTATTCAGCCATTCAATGAGATCATATCTGATCTGCAATCTAACACAGTAGACCTGCCTTTGACCCATATCCTTCTATGTATTTGGTTAACAAAAAAATCCCTGATCTCAATTTTACTTTTACCACCTTCTGCATGAATAAATGTTTCCTGAATTCAGGACTGAAATGTCTCACTCTAAAGTTTTGGCAATGTCCCAATCTCCCCAAATGGCAGAAGTAACGACTTGCTTGCTCTAAATGTTCTGTTTAATATCTTGTAAACTTAAAAGAATTATCCAATAACTTACCAAATCCTAGGGAATACCCCCACAATTTGTTTGATTACCATTGAGAACTCGGACGTTCAAGTGTTACTCTAGTAACCAAAACAGAAATGCCTGGAAAACTTAGCGGGTCTGGCAGCAATCATGGAGAGAGAAACAGATTTACTGTTTCGGGTCCAGTGACCATCCTTCAGACTGGTGCTACAACCAACCCATTGGCAGTAATTTAATAGTCCTCATTAGCAGCAATTGATTCTCCCACATTGACCTTTACCCATTCCTTTGCCTGTCCAACTGTTGTTCTGTCTCTCCCTGGGCTCCATCTCCATGTATCATTTATTACTCCTCCCACCCCTCACCACATCTTCAACATATATATCAAACCAGTTCTGAAGAAGGGTCAATGGACCCAAAACATTAACTCTGCCTTCTCTGCACAGATGTTGCCAGACCTGCTGAGTTTCTCCAACAATTTCTGTTTTTTTTTTGTTTCTGATTTCCAGCTCCTGCATTTTGTTTTTTTCTGGTTATTCTAGTAAATCTACCCTGCTCTGACTCCAAGGCCAATCCATCCTTTCTTAAGGTGTGGTGTCCAGAACGGCCTGCTTTGGTCCTGTATTCAGGCATAAAACTGATAGTGACTCATGCCTCTCCCGACAACATTCCCAGTGCCTTCCTCTTTTATCTGCAGAGCACATCTAGGCACTGAACCTTGGAGAATATATTGGTATTTGGATGGAATGCTATATAAATTCCCCAGGATGACAGGCTTGGTTTGAGTGGTCAATCTGAAAGAATAGGACCTGGTAGATGTGTCTTTTTTGCCCCATGAGTATCGAATAATGGTGAATAAAATTCCAGTATAACGTCACAGCATAAGCTATGGTTCAGAAACTCTTGAATAATCAGGCATTGTATCCAGTAAAGAAGAAATTAGAGAGGAATGATTGCCTTTGGTGTGTGAGTCCGGTGTTAGGGTTTACAGGGAATGTATGTCCCTGTTACAGTTTCCCAAGACATATTAATACTTTCTCATATATTTTCAAGTTAAGAGTCTAGAAGGTACCTGTGTGTAGCGGAATTTGAAGCTGAATCTATTGATATCCAATTTTTGTTGATTATCGGTAATAACTCATTTGTCTCACCTACATGATTTTCATCACCTACGCAAATTTGTTTCTCTCGACAGGGAGGAAGGTAGAGGAGAGAGGTGTCTATAAATCTTGTCAGTAGCAGTACCATTTCCAAGTACCGTGCCCATTATTTGAAAAGCCATGATTTTTCTCTGCGTGTTTTAATAATGGTTTCCTCTTTATTCTCTCTATTAGGTTCTCCTGCTCCCTGAGTGCTCTGTTTGTCTCCACTCTCCTGATATCAGCTGTATTTTCCATCATCCCCTTCTGTAACAATGTGATTATCCTTGCCTTCGTCCTGGCTGTGGCTGGGTTGGCCATGGGCTGCATAGACACCATCGCTAATCTGCAACTTGTTCGCATCTACCAGAAGGATTCACCTGTCTTCCTGCAGGTTGGCACGTACTTGCTGGGCAATAATGGTCTTCTGATAGATATTTTTAAGAGTTCCTCATCATCTATAGGATCACAAACATAGGAACATGAAAAAAAAATGCAGGGATTGGCTCAACCCATTCAGCCTAGACGATCATCCCTTAAATCCATGGCTTATCTTCTATCCCAGGAGGTTTTGAGATACAGTGAGTAGCGTCCAGCCCTCTGGCTCACAGGTTCAGGGTTCAGTTTTGACTTGATGGGCCAAGGTTGGAGTGTGACAATATGTCCAGCCGCATTGATTATCACTTAATGTAGCACCCTCCAGCACATCAACTATCAATGTGTATTTTCCTCCTAAACCTTCCTCACTTCATGAATAGGAGTGCCTTCACAGTTTTTTCCCCAACCACTTGCCCTCCCCCACCCCCTTTCCACTGCCTGTGATGGTATCATATAACTCAAGTAAGAATATTAGCATAAATTAGGGGCCACCAAGTTCAATTGTTGCATATCCAAAACTCTCCTAAAGTAGAAGATAGGTCCCTCCATTATATAGCACCTTTGAAATAGGACAAATGCTCCAATACATCACCAGAGTGTTATCAAGGGAGTACGTAGGAGTTGAAATGACAGGTGACTAAAAACTTATCTAAAGAGGTAGGTTTTAAGGAACATCTTAAAGGCAGAGAGGGAGAGGATTCCACAATTTAGGGACTAGGTAGCTGAAGACCCAGCTCCAAAGACAGAACAGTCAAAATTGGGAATGAGTGAGAAACTCCAACGTTGGCGGTGTGCAGAGGTCTCAGAGGATTGTGGGGCTGGAGGAATTTACAGAGATTGGGAACAATGCAGGTCACTCAAATGAGACTAAGGTAGGAAATTTGAACACACGAATGAGAATTTCGAATTTGTAGCGTTTTGGCTGACAGCCAGTGTGGCTCAGTTAGCACAGGGGTTGATAGGTAAACAGGAATCAAAGTGAGTTCAGGATATAAACAGCAGAGGTTTAGATAAGATCGGGGTTAGGCAGGTGAGAGGCTGCTGGTGTGCAAGCAGGTCCTGATCCAGCTTTAAACCTCACTGTTTTGAAACTTTCCAATCTTTTGAAAGTCTCCATCTCAAACTGAACAAGATGCTGCGTCACAGTCATCATTGTGGATTCACCTGCAGCAAATGGACCACAGCGGTTGAAGAAGGCAGCTCAGCACCAACCCCTCAAGGATCACGTATGGACAGGGTGGTTAAAAAGATCTTCAGCATGCTTGCCTTCATTGTTCAGTCATTTGAGTATAGGACTTATGAAGTCATGTTGAACTTGTACAGGACATTGGTGAGGCCTCTTTCTGGAATACTGTGTCCAGTTCTGGTTGCCCAGTTATGGGAAGGATATTTTTAAGCTGGAGACAGTTCAGAAGACATTTATCAGGATGTTGTTGGGTATGAAAAGTTTGAGTAATAAAGAAACGCTGGATAGACTGGGACATTTTTCCACTGGAGAGTAGGAGGATGAGAGGCGACCAAATAGAAGTTTATATGAGAGATACAGATAGTTGTAGTTATCTATTCCCTAGGATGGGTGATTTCAAGACTAGGTGGCATATTTTTAAGGGGAGAGGAGAGAGATTTAAAAAAGACATGAGGGGCAAATATTTTACACAGATGGTGGTTTGGGTGTGGAATGGACTTCCTGAGGAAGTGGTGGATGTGGGTACAATTACAGTGTTTAAAAGGCATTTGGATAGGTTCATGAGTAGAAAAGGTTTGGAGGGATATGGGCCAGGAGCAGGCAGGTGGGACTAGTTTAGTTTGGGGTGACGTTTGGCATGGACTGGTTGGACCGAAGGATCTGTTTCCGTCCTATATGACTCTATGACAACGAGGAATAGCCAATAAATAGCCAATAAATGCTGTCCAGCCATTCTTTTTATGAATGAAATTTTAAAAAAATAATAAAACAGGTCCCCAAGGTCTCGATAAAGAAGGTGAGGGAGCAAAACCTCTGATTGCATTGTGCCTGACATGGGGGCAAGATTGTGGGTAAATTTTCATTTGTATAAGAACATGTCATGCTGGCTGGAAGCAAAGCAGGTGCATTTGACATAAATTAACTCAAACCTGATTCTCTCACTTGTCAAATGCTTTAATATTGGCATTTTCATTTGGGACTAATAATAGTGATTTGAATGAACCATTTCCGAAGAATTAGCCTGAGGATAGTAATTGATCTGAATTTTATTTAAACTTGTCAGCCAAGGCCAAGCTCTGCATCAGATTAAAGCCTCAACAATGAAGGTCAATGCGCTGACAGGAATTTGAGCTCTATTTTCAGCTTATTTCGTTCTTTTTCCTTGTTGTTGTGATTTGCTTGACTCTGAGCAAAATGTAACTCACTTCAAAAGCCATGATATTTTGAATATAAATAAACTGCTTGACATTTCTGTTCCAGTTTTTTTTACATAAAGGCAAATTATTTAAGCTACACCTACCATTGAGTTTCACAATGTTAAACATGGACATCTAATTTTCCAGTCAGTCGCTTTTGATTTTCGATAAAGTTAACCCTTTACTGGACTGAATGCAAACAAGTCAAACAGCAGAGTTCTAATAACTGGATTTAAATGCAGATTGTGTAAAAGCACGAGTTTCTATTTGATACAAAAAGCACTGACACAGAGCATAAAGTTAGCTTTGGGCCAAGCATAGGTTGCGTTGTAATTTCTTGATGCTTTGAGATATCCTCATTATATCAATTGGATGGCATGGTGGCTCACTGGTTAACCCTGTTGCCCAATAGTGCCCGGGCCCTAGGTTCCATTCCATGTTCAGGTGACTGCCTGTGTCAAGTTTGCACATTTTTTCCTTGTCTGTGGAAATTTCCTCCAGGTGCTTCAGTTTCCTCCACAGTCCAAAGATGTGTAGGTTAGGTGGATGCGCCATGCTCAATTGCTCATAGTGTCCAGGGCATGTACAGGTTAGGTGGGTTATCTTGGGAAATGTAGGGGGTTGGGTCTGGGTCTGGTTGGGATGCTCTTCAGAGGGTCAGTGGGCCAAATGTGCCTGCTCCCACACTGCAGGGATTCTATGAAAGCCAAGGGCAGCAGATACATGACAGCAGATACCCAATAGAGAGAGCTTTTGACGATCTTGTGGGGCTCATTTCTCGAAAAAATATTGTGATTCTAAGAGGTGCTCATTCTTTCTTAATTGATTGACTGACTGGGAGCTTGGTTTGATAACCTCCTTCTTTCTTTGCTAACAGGTTCTTCATTTCTGTGTTGGTTTTGGAGCATTCCTCAGCCCCATGATAGCCGATCCTTTCCTTTCTGAAACAAACTGCATACAGAACAACCGAACTGTGAATGGGACTTTTTCTGACTTGACCCACATTCGGAAGTCCCTGGTCCCTCACCACGTCGTTAATGAGACCCAGTTCGTGCTTCCAACTGATGGGCTTGTCATCTCGCAAGTGTCCTACGCCTTCTGGATCATGGCACTGATCAATGTAAGATATGATGATACCAGGATGATCTGAACTTACATGAGCAGGTGGTGGTGACAGGCAGGAAAAGACTAGTTAGCTGGTCCATGATGCCTGACCAGACACTTTAATGGTATCTCCCAGCCTCTATCCCTCTGTGCACTGTGACCCTCTTTCACACCCAAACCTCACTTTACCTCCAGCCCAATCTTCAGATTTGGCAGTTCAAGAACAAAATCCCCTCTGGAAATCCCTTTCTGATCCCCTCAGATGGTTGGAACCACTCAAAGAGATCTTATCTGTGGAAAAACTTCTTTTTTTTATTATTTATTCTTGGGATGAAGGCATCACTGGCTTATTTATTGCCAATTCCTAATTGCCCAAAGGGCAGCTAAGAGTCAACCACATTACTGTGGATCTGGAGTCACACAAGCCAGAGCAAAGAAAGATGGAAGTTACCTTCCCTGACAGACATTAATGAACCAGATGGAATCTTCCCTCCTGACAACCAATTCATGGTCATCAGTAGAATCTAAAATTTTTTTTTAATGAACTGAAATTCCACCATCTGTAATAGCAGGATTTGAACCCAGGTTCCCCAAAACATTATCTGGATCTGGAAATTAACAGTCCAGTGAAAATACCACTAGGCCATTGCCTCCCACTGCTGTATAGGATGTACCTTAATCAGGAACTACCCAAACCACCCCCACCTCCAAACCTAAGTACTTCTTGAAGACGAGAAGGATGGCAGCCCGATACCAGAAATGGCAAATGTATGAAACGTCCAGACAATCTGTAACAAAAACAGAAATTGCTGGAGAACCTCAGCAGGTCTGGCAGCCTCTGTGGAGACAGACAGTTAACATTTCAGGTGCAATATGACTCTTCTTCAGTTGTTTTTAATGCCAAACAATCTGTACCTGAGCCAGGTAAACGTACGATCAAACAGTCAGGCAACCTTATTTAATTCAGGATGTAAATGCATTCGGCGCAGTTCAGAGAAGCTTCACCCTGGGATGGAGGTGTCATCTTACATGGAAAGGTTGGATTGGCTTGGCCTGTGTCCCTGGGAGTTTAGAAGAATGAGAGGTGATCTTATTGAAACATGTAAGACCCTGAGGACATTTGACAGAGTGGATGCTGAGAGGATGTTTTCTTGTTGGCCGAGAATATAAAGAGCACAGCTTAAGTAAGAAAGGAGCCTCCCATTTAAGAGGGAGACGTAAATAACATTTTTTTTCTCTCAGGAAGTTGTGAAGTTCTGGAACTCTTGCCCACAGACTGATGGAAGTGGGGTTGTTGTTTCAATTTGAAGTGGAGGTTGATAGATTCTTGACTCAGAGGGAGTCAGTGGCATTGTGGGTCAATGAGAATGTGGAGTCAAGGCCACAGCCTGATCTTATTTAATGACAGAGCAGACGAGAGGGGCTGAATGGCTTAATCCTACTCCTATCTTGTAGATTCCTTGTATGAAAGAAGGCCATTCTGTCCACACTGAGTGTGCTGGTTCTTTGATTAGCTCCACCCAGTTGTCTTTGAGAGTTACCACCGCAATGACTGAACTTCAAACATGTTGAGGTTGGTTGGCTCGCTGAGCTGGTTTGTTGTTTTGCAGACGTTTCGTTACCGTGCTTGGTAACATCCTCAGTGCAGCCTCTGATGAAGTGTCGGTGTGTTTTCCCACCTGGTTTTTAAACTCTGGGGTCCATTGAGCTGTATTGCCTCACTTCGGGGTTTCCTCCGTAGTGGAAGGTATATGGGGTCGAGTTCAATGTGTTTATTAATAGCCTGCTTCGTGGAGTGCCATGCTTCCAGGAATTCTCGTGCTTGTCTCTGCCTAGCCTGTCCCAGAATCTTGGCATTGTCCCAGTCGAAGTCGTGGTTCTCCTTGTCCATGTGGATTGAAATGAGCGAATATTGGTAAGCACGAGAATTCCTGGAAGCTTGGCACTCCACGAAGCAGGCTATTAATAATCACATAGAACTCCACCCTATATGCACGCCACTATGGAGGAAACCCGGAAGTGAGGTAATCCATCGCGATGGATCCCAGAGTTTGAAAACCAGGTGGGAAAACACACCGCCACTTCATCAGAGGCTGCACTGAGGATGTTACCAAGCACAGTAACGAAACGCCTGTGGAACAACAAACCAGCTCGGCGAGCCAACCAACCTCAGCACCCACAACCCGAGCTACAGGTCTACTCCAAAACCTTAGAAAACTTCAAACATACTTCATTGACTGCAAAGTGCTTCAGAACCTCTGAGGATATGAAAGGAGCTGAATAAATGTAGGTCTCTTTTTGTTTTATTCAATTTCCTTTCACCTTTTCTTCAGGCAGCGTGTTCTAAGTCATGAAGTTCTACCGCGTCCATAGAAAAGAAGATTTCTCCTGTAGTTCTTTCCCCAATGGGCAATGACCATGTCTAATAAGATACAATCTAATCACCACCTCCCGACATTCAATGGTGTTACCATCACTGAATTCCCCCACTATCAACATCCTGGGGGTTGCCATTGACTAGAAACTCAACTGGACTCACCTCATAAATGCAGTGGCTACAAGAACAGGTCAGAGCCTAGAATTACTGCAGTGAGTAATCACCTTCTGACTCCCCAAAGCCTGTCCACCAGCTACAAAGCAGGAATGTGATGGAATGCTCCCCACTTGCCCGGATGGATACAGCTCCAACAACACAAGAAGCTTGACACCATCCAGGACAAAGCAGCCCACTTGATTGATGCCACATCCACAAGCATTCACTCCCTCCACCACCACTAACACTCAATAGCAGTAGTGTATAACACCTACAAATGCACTGTAGAAATTCATCAAAGATCCTTAACCAGCACCTTCCAAACCCACGACCACTTCCATCTAGGACAAAGTCAGCAGATACATGGGAACACCATCTCTTGCAGTTCCCTCTCCAAGTCACTCACCATCCTAACTCGGAAATATAGTGCCATTCCTTCACTGTCGTTGGGTCAAAATCCAGGAACTCCTTCCGTTGGCAGTCTGCCAGCTGCACATGTTTCAGGAAGGCAGCTCACCACACCTTTTCAACAGCAACCAGGGATGGGCGATAATAAATGCTGGCCCAGCCACTGACTCCCACATTTTACAAGTGCATTAAAACAAACCTTAAATTGATGTCATCTGTTTATTACTTTCCCCCCACTGGAAATACTTTATTCCGGGTGCAAATCTAATGTTGCAATTAATTATTTATCAGCCAGAGTGTTCCGAACGTTTAACATTTTGTCGATTTGACAAGTAATATACTTCCATCCTGTCATAGCTGAGTGCTAACAAAAATGATCGCTTGAAGCTAGGAATTGTTCCAAATATATTGTTCAACAAAAGATTTGCATCATCCTTAAACTTTTTGCCTGGGTACACTATAACCTGACAATTGACTCCAGTTTGCTTCTTTATGCTGATGTAAGTTAGGGAGAGAGATTCAGGAAACTGGGACCGTTCTCCTTGAAAAGAGGAAGGTTGACAGAAGATCTGATGAGATTTCCAAAATCATGAGCAGGCTGGACAGAGTGGATTGGGGGAAACTGTTCCCCCTCATAAAAGGAAGAAGAATGAGAGGCATAGATGTAAAGTGATTTGTGAGAAAAGCAAATGTAATGAGAGAAAAATATTTTCCACTCAGTGAGTAGTTAGGGTAAAGAATACAATTCTTGGGAATGTGATGGAAGTAGGTTCAACTGAGGCATTCAAGAGGGCAGTGGACAATTATTTGGATGGGAATAATGTACAAGGATTTGGAGAAAAAGCAAGACATTTTGTTTGAAGAACTGGTGCAGACAAGATGGGCCAAATGGTCTCATTCAGTGTCAACACAGTGTGGAGCTGGAGGAACACAGCAGGTTAGGCAGCATCAGAGGAATAAGAAAGTTGACATTTTGGGTTGGGACCCTTCTTCAGAACTTCTTCAGAGCAGCCCAGTTCTGAAGAAGTGTCCTGACCCAAAACATCAACTTTCCTGTTCCTCTGATGCTGCCTAGCCTGCTGTGTTCCTCCGGCTCCACACTATGTTGTCTCTGACTCCAGCTTCTGCAGTTTTTGGTATCTTCGAGTGATCTCATTCAATGCTGTTCCACTTCTGTGTTTATTTCAATCTTAAGTGCCCTCCATCTACTGTCTAATAACTGGTTGTGAAATTTCATTGTCACTCTCAACAGTAAACTTTCTCTTCCTTGCTTCTTGAATCCGAGTGAGACTCACAGCACAGATGGAAGTCAATCATTGGAAGCACGGAAATAGACCCTTCAATCCAACTTGCCTATGCCAACCAGATATCCTAAATTAATCTAGCCCCTTTTGTCAGCATTTGGCCCATATCCCTCTAAACCCTTCTTATTCACATACCCATTCAGATGTCTTTTAAATGTTATAATTGTGACAGCCTGCACTTCCCCTGGCAGCTCATTCCGCATATGCACCACCATCTGAGTGAAAAAGTTGCCCCTTAGGTCCCTTTTATATCGTTCCCCTGTCACCTTAAACCTATGCCCTCTAAGTGTTGGACTCACCTACCCTGGGGAAAAGACCTTGACTATTCACCCTATCCATGCCCCTCATGATTTTATAAACCTCTATAAGGTCACCCCTCGGCCTCTAATGGTCCAGGGAAGATAGCCCCAGCCTGTTAAGCCTCTCCCCATGCCATTTTTCTGTTCAGTAGTCCAGTTAGTAGCTATTGCTTTATCCCCACAGTCCTGAGAGTTTATTTGTCTCGTGTGCCCATTTAATTTCTTCTTGGAGTCATTCATTGCCTCTGCCTCCACCCCAGTCACAGTCAGCAAGTTTCAGGTTGTCACCAATCGCTGTGTTCTTCCTCACTTTTTCCACTGTATCGCTCGCCAAAAACCTTCAGTCTAGTCCTTGCGCCATCAACTCAGCTTTTTTTTGCCTATCTTTTCTCCAAACCTGACATCAGCTTGTACACGTTGATCGAATTTATTTCACCTCAAGAAAAGCAGGTAACTTTACAGCTAAAATCCCCTCACCCTTGAAATCATTCTGGCAAATCTCTGTACCTCCTTTGGGACCCTCATGTCAGTATGGTGGGCCTCCCGTTAATAACTTTTTTGCAAAAGATGCTCGAGGTCTGAAAAACATGCAGAAAATGCTCCACAGATTGACCACCTATAGCTGGAGAAACAACTAACTTCCAGATCATTCATTTTTTTTTTAGAAAAGAGGGGGAGGAAAGTTTATGGGGCTGAGGGAAACAGGCCTGCTCCTCTTGGCCACAAGCAATGCTGCCAAGGCATTTGCTTCCTTCACAAAGCTACTCCTCAAGCTGTTGGGGTTTTAGAGACTGGAGACACATATCTGTCACAGGAGGTGAAAAATGAAGTGCTAATTTCATTAAAGTATGAAAATTTCCAGCTCACTTCTTGGGAGAAATTTGGCTGCCTGCCTCCATTTAGCCCAGTGGTGGGAACATTGGAGACGGGGCATTCGATGTTTGATATTTCAACATCTCAGCCAAGTTTCAGATCCCTCAGAGATGAGAGATGAGATGCGTGAATGCATGACAGTCCCCTTACAGCACACAATATCCAGTTCAGGTCACAAGGAGCCCTGAAGTCACCACCAATCTCACCTCCAGCTCCCTTCCCTGAGTAACACAATGTGATAGAGCATGATGTGGGTGTACTTCTGGACGTGAGATGCTCCGGCTGGTTACCTGAGTGACTGTCTGTACCCAAGATATACTCAATCTTTTGGTTATTCCTCTCATGTTGCAGTACTCTTCATACTTGCCAATAATAGTCACAGGATGGTCATCAAAAGATGCAACAATAGCTCAAATAAAACGCTTTTTACAGCACAGAAAGAGACCATTGGCCAATCACGTCTATGTTGGCTCTTTAGTTGAGCCAGCCAATTAAGGATTCTTTATAAAGGATCAGTTATCTTGGATGGGATAGTAAGAACTGCCGACGCTCTTCTGTGCTGTGAGTCTCACTCGGATTCAAGTGAAGAAGCAAGGAAGAGTCAGAGATAGTTGGTTGGTGATGGATGAAGTAAACAGCACAGATTCAATTCCTGCACTAGCTGAGGTTACCATGAGGGATTCTCCTTCTCAAACTCTCCCCTCACCTGAGGCAGTGTGACCCTCAGGTTAACCCATCATTCTAATGAGAGAGTGTGACAGTGTTTCAAAAAAAAACTCTCTCCGGGCTCCGTCTCTGCCTGTCCACTCACTCCTTTACCCCTACGATCTCCTGTCATCACTGCTTCTTAGCTATTGTCAGATCTGAAGAAGGCACTGGACTCGAAATGTTAACTCTGCATCCTTTCCACAAATGCTATCAGACCTGCTGAGTTTCTTCAGCAATTTCTGTTTTTGTTAATGATTGTCTCAGATCCTCTAAGAATCATTCTAGCCACCAATGCTGCATGGAAGAAGGTCTGAGCCAGTTATTTTTCAGTGTCAGTGCTAATACAGAGTGCATTCTGGTTTGAATGGCTAAGGACAAAGCATGTTACCTGCAGTCGACTGGGGGCGTTCGTAGTAGCTTTTTTTTTTCTTATTTTAACCAGTAACTTTTTTTGTTTCCCTGCAGCTGCCAGTGCCCATTGCTGTACTTTTCTTGATGTGTAAGCAGGGAATTGGGGGTTGCTGTGGAAAGAAAAGTGTGCCACTCTTACCAGCTGAGGAGCTGCCCCCTGACCTGCAGATGGACAGATTAGCACCAGCACAAGAGAGGACGTTGCGTGCTAAAGGTTGGTAAAGAGTGTGAACAAACAAGTGGAATGTCAGTACAGAGTAAAATGTATGTGTGAAGGTTTATCCGTCTTCACATGTATCCACGCGGATGTGTTACCGTGATTTAGTGCAATGTACTCTTGTCTAATTCAGAAGGACATGGGTTTGAGACTGACTTCTGGGAATTTGAGCACGTAACCCAGACTGACAGGGCCAGTATAGCACCAGGTATTGCTACATTGTCAGAGCTGCAGCCTTTGGATGAGATAGCAAACCCAGCTCCCTGTCTCCTGTCCAACATCTCCAAGTACTGCCTTGAAAAAGAACAGGATAGCTTCCCCTCAGGCACCTAGCCAATCTCCCAAAACACTTCAAAACCCATCGATTATCTCATCATTATCTTCATTACTATTGTGGAGGTTTCCATTTTGCAAATTGGCTGCTGGATTTCTGACAACACAACAGTAACTAAATTTCAAAAACACTACAATGACCGTAAAGTGCCTTGTGACATTGCGATGATGTGAAAGATGCTATGTAAATGTAGGCATATTTACGTCTGTGAGACAGAGAGAGACAAACTAGTTTAACTATTAGACAATGAAAAACACCAGAGTGGAAAACTTTGACTTTGTATGGTAATGTAGTACAGAGATAGAGAACTGGTAACATATGTACATAAAATGGTAGCCTAGTTATGGGGCATAGAAAAAGGCCATCCATTGCTTGAATCCGTGCTGTCTCTCTGCTGAAGCAGTTCAGCTAATCATACAACCTCACTCTTATCGTGGAGACCCAAATACATTTTTTCTTTAGATGGTTATTAAATTGTCTTTTGAAACCAGTAGTTGAATTTTTTAAATTTATTCATAGGATGTGGGCATTATTGGCTAGGCCAGCATTTATCGGCCATCCCGAATCAACCAAAGGGCTGCACATATTGCTGTGGGTCTGGAGTCACATGTAAGCCAGGCTGGGTAAGGATAGCAGATTCCCTTCCCTAAAGGGCAGTAGGGAACCAAATGGGTCTTTAAACAGTGAGAGTTACATGGCCGCCATTAGACTGACTTTTATTTCAAAACTTTATTGAATTCAACTTTCACCATCTGCCGGTAGTGAGATTTGAACACGAGTTCTCAAAGCATTAGCCTAGGGTTTTCAGTTACTAGCTCAGTATTTCTCATAAACATGCTTAATACAGTAAAATAACTCATTCATGAAATACATTCAAAGATTTTGAATCCACTCAAGTGGTCAATCTAATATATAAACAAATAACCTTCTATATCAAAGATAGCTAATCCTATAAAATTGCCACTACCCTGTCTATTTCTACCATGTTCTCAGGCAGCACGTTACACATCACAATCACTCAAAGCTTTAAAACAAAAGTTTTCTTTACGCCACTAATAGTTTTTTTTTGCCAATTACTTTAAATCTGTGTCCTCTGGTTCTTAATCCTTCCACCAGTGGGAACAGTTCCTCCCTGTCTGCACTATCTAGACCCTTATGGTCCTGAATCTCTCTGTCAAACCTCGTCTCAGCCTTCTGTAAGGAAAACAGCTCTGGTTTCTGTAATCCATCATGTCGCTGAATTCTGTCATCCCTTGGAAACATTCTCCTAAAGTTTGTTTGCCCAAGCCTCCACTGAATGACTTCAGTGGAAATAAGACAGATGGTACACACAGGTACAGGCTCATGATTATTTGCTGTGTCTCAGAGGGAATCTGACTTCTTGAAAGTTCGTATGCTTCTCACACCTTGTTTTCAGCTTGTGAGTGCAGTGTTGGCTGTTTTCCATCAGTTCTCTGGAACGCTGTGTGAAATAGACAGTTTAAAGATGAGCGCTTAAATTCTCTTTATAAGTAAAGAGTGGTCAATCTACACCAACAAGAAATGTGAACCAGTTATCATAGAACATACTAATTACATTTGTTTAACAACTAGGCTGAACTTCAAGTTCTTATTAGGCAGTCATCTTGTTCAATGCTATACTTAGTGAACTATTATCAGTCCAAATTACAACACTCCCCTCGCAGTTTGTTGGATACATTTTGGCCCTATATTCCATGACATGAGATTTAAAAGTAATAGACTTTAACTGTTAGCTATGTTCTAAAGCTCTTTATAATATCTTTCTGCTCACTCACTCTCTCTGAATTCTTTCTTCTCAAAATATGGAAGATTACTGTAGCGTGGGTTCATAAAATTACCCTCCTGGCTTTTCCTGACTCGCCTCTGTAAAATTTACCTCTGAGAAACAAGGTTGTGGGTCCAGACCCCGCCTCCAGAGTCTCAAGCATAAAAATCCAACAATGCAGTGCTGGGCGCATGGTAGAGCATCGTCTTTCCAATGAAATGTTTCACCAAAAACCAATCTGCCCTCTCTGTTAGGCATCAGAACTCCATTTGTTTGTGTGATCTTGCTGCCTGCCGAATTGACATTTGATTGACAGTTCTAGAGTGATTTTGAAGGATTAACTGTCTTTGATATGGTCACTGAATCGAAGTTTGTTTGTTTTTATAGTTGCCTGACCACTGTTTTTCATGTGTCTCATGAATGATAGTTATTTTACCATATTAAGCATGTATATACAAGATTTCAGTTAATTTGTTGGAAATTTTCAAAAAAAAGATGGCATAGCTCCTGAGGTCATGCCAACAGAGAGTACTGGATGAGTAGATGTGACATGGTCATGAGGTAGAGGCTATGTATATGGTGACATGGAGATACCTCAGAGAATACAAGGTTGCATGAAGGTGACATGAATTTGGAAGACGTTACCAGGCTGTGAGGTGGTGTGATGATAGTGTAGAGGGGTGAAGACTAGAGAGCCAAACAATATTTTAAAAACGTTAGTGAAATCTCCGGTTGCTGTGGTGGGATTTCAACCCAGGTACTCCGAATGTTAGCTTGAGGCAACTGGGCTCTTAACCAGCAACATTACCATCAGATTGCTGTCTACTCAGCCCAGTGTGCTATGCAAAGACCAAGAAATAATGAACCGAAGCACTTACAACATGCTTTCCAGGAAGGGAGGACATTGTGGCATCTGCCCCATTGGTGCTAACATGGCTGTTCACAGAATTAGACTCTGCATTTCTGTAATGTCTTTCACAGCCTCAGTACACCCCAAAGCAGCATCCAGACAGTGAAGTATGTTTTAAAGTTTAGTCATTGTTCTATTGTAGAAAATATGCGCAGCAAGCTCCCACTGATGGAAATGGGATCACAACCGGATAACCCACTGATTGCAGTGAGGGCACTGGGGAAAATTGCCCTGTTCTCTAAGATCTGTTCTGTTCACCCCATGATGTGGAGGTGCCGGTGTTGGACTGGGGTGGACAAAGTCAGAAGTCACACGACACCAAGTTATAGTCCAACAGGTGTAAAATCCCAAGCTTTTGGAGCGCCGCACCTTCATCACCTGAAGGAAAAGCGCTCCAAAAGCTTGTGATTTTAAATAAACCTGTTTGACTGTAACCTGGTGACATCTGACTTTACCCATCCCAGACAGCACTTTCTGCTGGTGTAACAGACCCTCCGAGAAGCCAGCCTAGATTATGTACTGGATCAGGACTTAAACCAGAGACCAGCAGGCCTTGAGTTGGGAAGTGAGCCATGGCTGTCACATGCATATGGAACCTCTTCAACCTGTGTACCCCTTGTCATCAATTCCAGCTCCAATTCTGGAAGCGTGGCTGGTGAGAGCCGGTGAGGTTAGAACTCAATGGTGAGCACACACTGTGATTCATTGGGAAAGGTGAAAGAGGTTGATAATCTTGAAACTTGTTTGCAAAACACTGCAGCTGTGTTGTGTAAATAGCTGGATGCAGTCTGCTATGTTTAACTAGCAGCAGCGTTACATACAGTCTAGGACACAGGATTTGCATCTACCATTCACAGTCAAGATTTCCCGTAGTTAACGGCTGACCTTGTTCATGCAATGATCAGACTAAAGAGCTTTCATTGGAATAGGGATAGAGTATAAAAGTGTGGTATTCTTGCTACTCATATAGGGCATTGTGATACCACACCCACTGTGTACAGTTATTCCAGGAGGGATGGATTTGCAGTTTGATGAAGCTTTGCTGGTTTGGTAACTGTGAATAAGAGGTCATCATCTCAGATTGTTGTAAAAACCCACCTAGTTCAGAGAAGGTGAAGTTGCCTTGGTCTTATCAGACCATAGGACTGCTCTCGCCTTAGAGGGATAACTCGTGACAATTTAACCTAAGGATCACCACACACCAGATAAGGAGAGAGGTTGAGGAGGAGAGTCTTTCATGATAACCTCAGCCAGTGCAGGAACTGAACCCATACTGCAGCATCATCAACAAGCCTTCCAGCTAACTGAGCTAACTTGCTACATGCAAATTGGTGACTGTGATTTCTTCATAACAATAGTGATTACACATTCGAAGGTATGTAATTGGTTGTAAAGCACTCAGATTCATATAGCGCAGAAAAGGTCCTTCAGCCCATCGAGTCTGCACTGACATAACTACCACCAAAAGTGCACTAATCTGAATTTCCTGCACTTGTCCTATATCCTTGAATGTTATGATATACGAAGTACCCATCCAAATATTTTTTAAAGGTTGTAAGGTTGCTGGTCTCCACTGCCTTCCAAGGTAGTATATTCCAGATTCCCATCACCCGCTGAGTGGAAAGGTTTTTTCCCCAAAATTCCCTCTGAATCTCCTGCCTCTTGCCCTAAAACTGTGCCCCCACATGACTGACCCCTCAACCAAGGGTATCAGCTGCTTTCTATTCATCTTGTCCAGATCCCTCATTATATTTTATACCTCAGTCGTGCGCCCCCTCAGCCTTCTCTGCTCTTAAGTAATCAATCCAAACGCCCACAATCCCCTGGGCCTGATCAAGTCTACCCTTGGACATTGTAGGAGGCTAGGGAAGAAATTGCAGAGGCCCTTGCAGAGATTTTTGCTTCATCTTTAGCCACTGATGAAGTTCTGGAAGACTGGAGGGCGGCTAATGTTTTTCCATTGTTTAAGAATGGTAGCAAAGACAAGCCAGGGAACTACAGGCCAGTGAGCCTGACATCAGTGGCAAGCAAGTTATTGGAGAGGATACTGAGGGACAGGATCAACCAACATTTGGATAGTCAAGGTCTGATTAGGGGTAGTCAGCATGGATTTGTGCGCAGCAAGTCACGTATGACAATTTTTTAAGAGTTTTTCGAAGAGGTAACCAAGAGGATAGATGAGGGTAGGGCAGTGGATGTTGTCTATATGGACTTAAGGCCTTTGACAAGGCACCGCATAGTAGACTAGTCATGAAGGTTGGATCACATGGAATCCAGAGAGAGCTAGCTAATTGGATTAAAATTTGGCTTAATGGTAGGAAGCAGAGGGTGATGGTTGAAGATTGTTTCTCAGACTGGAGGCCTGTGACTAGTGGTGTGCCACAGGGGTCGGTGCTGGGACCTTTGTTATTTGATATTTACATAAATGATCTGGATGTGAATGTACAAGGCAGGATTAGTAAGTTTGTGGATGATACAAAATTAGGAGGTATTGTTGATAGCAAGGAAGGTGATGCAAAATCACAGAGGGATCTTGATCAGATGGAGAGGTGAGCTGAGGCCTGGCAAATGCAGTTCAATACAGATAAGTGTGAGATGTTGCACTTTGGAAAGTCAAACCAAGGTGGGACTTATACAGTAAATGGTAAGGACCTGAAGAGTGTTGTAGAACAGACAGACCTAGGAGTACAAGTACGTAGTTCATTGAAAGCGACATCACAGATAGACAGGGTGGTGAAGAAGACATTTAGCGTGCTGGCCATCAACAGTCGAGGCATTGAGTATTGGAGTTGGGACATTATGTTACAGTTGTATAAGTCGTTGGTGAGGCTGCAATTGGAGTATTGTGTACAGTTTTGGTCACCCTGTTATAGGATGGACATAGTTAGACCGGAAAGTGTGCAAAGAATATTTATGAGGATGTTACCAGGACTAGTAGGCCTGAGTTGTAAGGAGAGGTTGGCCAGGATAGGATTTTATTCCTTAGAATGTAGGAGAATGAGGGGTGACCTTATTGAGGTATATAAAATCATGAGGGGCATAGATAGGATGAATGCATATTGTCTTTTTTTCCCAGGAATAGAGAATTGAAAACTAGAGGGCATAGGGTTAAGGTGAGAGGAGAAAGATACATCAGTATTGTACCTGCCTCAACCACTCTCTCCGGCAGCCCATTCCATATACGCACCACTCTCTGTGTGAAGAAGTTGCCCCTCAGGTCCTTCTTAAATCTTTCTCCTCTCACCTTAACCCTATGCCCTCTAGTTTTCAATTCTCCATTCCTGGGAAAAAAGGCTATATGCATTCATCCTATCTATGCCCCTCATGATTTTATACACCTCAATAAGGTCACCCTTCATTCTCCTACATTCCAAGGAATAAAATCCTATCCTGGCCAACCTCTCCTTACAACTCAGGCCTACTAGTCCTGGTAACATCCTCATAAATCTTCTTTGCACACTTTCCGGTCTAACTATGTCCATCCTATAACAGGGTGACCAAAACATTTAAACCAACATTTGGATAGGTACATGGTTAGGAAGGGTTTAGAGGGATATGGACCAAATGTGGACAATTGGAACTAGCTGAGTGAGCATCATGTTCAGCTTGGACCAATTTGGGCTGAAGGGCCTGTTTTCATGCTGTACTTTTGTATGACTCTAAAACTCTATGACCATCTAGTGTCTCCTTATAGCTCAATTTCTCCATACCAGACAACATCCTGATGAACCTCCTCTGTACCCCCTCTAGTGCTATCACATCCTTCCCTGTAGTGAGGTGACCAGAACTGCACATAGTACTCCAGCTGGGCACTTGGAGGTATCCAGTGATTGTAAAAGGTTCCATACAAATGCAGATCTTGCTAACCTCTGCTCACCGATCCGTCTGCCAGTGGAACTAACTTTATTTGATTTACTGCGTGGAAACATTCGCTGATTTTGAACAGCTCTGTAAAATCTCCTCTTAATCTTTCCTGCTCTAAGAAGGACAACTCCAACCTCATAACTTGGCCTCTTCCCACTTCTTGTCCTGGAGTACTTTTGTTGGCACTCTTACTGATGTATCTCTCTGGCAGTGTGCTAAGCCAGGTTTACCCAGCACATGGGTTCTCACAGGACTAGAATATGAATCTGATGGGCGAAGCAACATGACAGAACAATAGTCCATCCTCCACCTCCTGGTTGCCCCACTTCAGCCACTAAACCTGAGAGACTCGATAGGCTGAATGGCCTCTTTCTGCACTGTAGGGCTTCTTTGATTCTACTGAGTAACCAGACATTCTGGGGAGGGAGTGGTATGGTGGTACTGACTGAAGCCTAGGCAGATGGTGGACATTTGTATTCAGTAAAAATGTAACTTTTTTTTCAAAAGGCTGGTCTAATGGTGATCATGTAACCACTGTCAATTGTTGGAAAAACCCACCTGTTCACTAATATTCTTTAAGGCAAATAATCTGCCATCCTTACCTGGTCTGACATACATGTGACTCCAGACCCACAGCATTGTGGTTCATTCTTAACTACTCTCTCTGCAATTCAGCATGGGAAATAAATGTTATCGATGCATTGAATGAATAGTATTAAAACGTTCTGTTTTGTGGTCAAATGTCCAGTGTTCACATCTCTAGGAATTTGGGGCAGCACAGGGCCTCAGTGGTTAACACTGTTGCCTCACAGTGCTAGAGACCCGGGTTTGATTCCAGCCTCAGGTGACTGTATGTGTGGAGTTTGCACATTCTCCCCGTGTCTGAGTGGGTTTCCGCCGGGTGCTCTAGTTTCCTCCTACAGTCCAAAGATGTGCAGGCTAGGTGGATTGGCCATGGGAAATGCAGGGATAGAGTGGTGTGGGAGTGTGGGTCTGGGTAGAAGACTCTTCAGAGGGTTGGTGTGGACTCAATGGGCCAAATGGTCTGCTCGCACACTGTAGGGATTCTATGAGGTATATCTCTTACCTTTGTTGAGCCTTTACCACTGACCCCCACTAACCAGAGAAGTTTCAAACCTGGAAAATCTGGGCCTCATCACATCGGAACAATAACTAAACTAGTGATATCTTTTCGGGATAAATATTTGTTTATACTCCATACTTGGCTCCCTCATTCTCCCTGTCACCTCTTTCTCTGCTGATTAAGTTTAGGACTGACTAAGGCTTTCCTGCTTCCCAGCATCATGTTCTTTGGTTTATCACACATATACTAAATACACATGAATTGACAAAACAATAATAGGGGTTCTTTATTTGGAGATTAGACTATATACCAACCATGCTAACTGAGTGGTTGTGTAGACATGTCTGACCAATAGGACTACTGCTTCGTTCCATCAACAGTGTACACAGCCTGTCTCGTAGTAAATAGTGACGGACAATATTTTGGATACACCCTCTTAAAGGTACATGCGCATCACATCATAATACCCGAGGAGCTACGACTGCCCAGGATCCCCAGTCCCAGGTCTACGATCAGGTGCTTGGTAGTCTTGACTAGCGAGGGAGCTCACAGATGATATTGGGGATGACCTAGGGGTATTATTACTGAATTATTAACCCAGAAGTGAGCTAATGTTCTGGTGATACTGGTTCAAATCCTGCCGTGCAGATGGTGAAATTTGAATTCAATAATAAAGCTGGAATCAAGAATCTAATGATGACCATGAAACCATTGTCGATTGTTGGGGTTTGGGGGCTGGGGGTGGGGTGCAAAAAATAATCTGGTTCACTAATGTCCTTTAGGGAAGGAAACCGCCCTCCTTACCTGCTCCGGCCTACATGTGACTCCAGACCCACAGCAATGTGGCTGATTCTGAACTGCCCTCTGGGCAATTGGGGATGGGCAATAAATGCTGCCTGGTCAGTGATGCCCACATCCCATGAATGAATAAATTAATCTGAATGAACAAATGACTTAAAATGAGGAAGGATTGGGAGAGAGGAGATCAGGTAATGATCTGGATATTCTAAATACTTTTGCCGAGATGCATCTACTGATTTGCAGAGGTGATTGAATTTCCAAAAGGCTTCATTGTCTGCGAGTTGCTTTGGAACATCCTGAGGTCATATAAACTCCAATGGAAGTATAGATGATTTCTTTATTCAAAATGCAGGGAGGAGGCGCACATAGGTAGGAAATGATGTGAATCTTATTTTGGTTAAAGGTCATTGACAAAAAACCCATTGTTAGGATGAAGTCTATTGTGTTTCGTGCCAACAGGTGTGAGGCTTAAGTGACCTGCTGGATTAGTGTGGTCTGATAAATTGTAAACCCAACCTTTAAACAGTGGGGCTCACCGATCACATTCAATGAGCAAAGCTGTGGTGGCTCAGCACCTAAATGAAACCTCTTATCTTGACCCTCTGGCACCTGAGAGAATGTCAGAAATGCCATCAAGGATAACACCTAACCCACATATATCATTGCACCAAGGTGCAGTTTCTCTGAGTAATGATCTTGGTTCAGTTGGTAGTTTTCTCACCTCCCTGTCAGAGGGTTGTGAGTTTAGGACTGGTTCAATGTCTTGAACAAGTAATCCAGGCTAACACTTCTGGACATTGCAGAGGGAGCGCTGACCTGGCGTTTTATGAAAGAGACATTGAATTAAAGCCTTGTCTTACCGCTGAGATGGAAATGCTAATTCCAATGGCATGTGATTATAGAGAACTCGAGCATTTATGGGCCAACATTTATCGCTCAACCAACGTCATAACAATAATCTGGGTATTTATCAGACATTGTTATTTGTGGGATCTTGCTGT
>JAHRHZ010000027.1:4653750-4690458 GCA_024137785.1 Ginglymostoma cirratum
GAAGAAGGGTCTAGGCCCGAAACATCAGCCTTCCTGCTCCTCTGATGCTGCTTGGCCTGCTGTGTTCATCCAGCTCTACACCTTGTTATCTCAGATCCTCCGGTATCGGCAGTTCCTACTGTCTCTGGATGTAGAGGGTGTTTCCTTTTGTAGGAGAATCCAAAACTAGGGGAGATAAAAGATTGCTTATTTAAAGTGGAAATGAGGAGTATTATTTTCCAGAGAGTTGAGTCTTTGGAATATTTTTAAGCTAGCGATGGAAAGATTCTTGACATGAAAGGGGGAGAAATGTTATTGGGAGTAATCAGATTAGTTATAATGTTAGTGAATGGCAGGTCAGGCTGGAGGAGTTCGATGATCTACTCCTACTCCTAATTTGTATGGTCGAGTATTCATATTTCCAGAGCATCTTTCACGTAGCAAAACTCCTGAAGGCACTTCACTGGAGAGTAATCAAACTACATTTTGATACCAAGCTAGACAAGGAGATATTGGTAACCAAATCTTTGTCAAAGAGATAGTCTCAAATCTGTGCCCCCACTATAGGTTTCTATGTTCAGGAGGTGAAGATAGAGGAGAAGTAAACAGAAGAAGAAGAGAGAGATTACAATGACAGTAGAGATACAACAGTATCTGTTTACAGTAAACAAGGTGTGATAGCAACTGGAATGAGGTCTGTGGTTAATAAATATTTTGCAACAAATAACGTCCCAGGCTACCTTGATGTTCCTATCCTACCTGTAGTGAAAGTTTAAATCTCCCTTCTACTGAGAGCAACGTTGTTGCTGCCTGACCATACAGGGCAATGTTTAGAGACTATGGAGACAAAGCAGGTGGATGTGGAACCAATTAGAATGCTCTTTCCAAGAGCTGGCAAAGGCTAAGATGGGCTGAATGACATTTTTTTCCTATGCTGCATCACTCTTCAGTTAGATAACAGAAGACTATTGTTTGTGAGATCTGAAGAAGGGTCCTGACCTGAAACGTCGGCTTTCCTGCTCCTCTGATGCTGCCTGTCCTGCTGTGTTCCTCCAGCTCCACACTATGTCATCTCATTATTATTGTTTGTGATGTGGTTTTGAAACAGTGTTGAGCTGGAAACCAGTTTATGTAGTGACTGTGAAACTGCAAACAGGTCATTAGCTCAATAAAAACCGAAAGAACTGCAGATGCTGGAAATCAGGATCAAAAACAAAGTTGCGTCGAAAAGCTCAGCAGGTCTGGCAGCTTCAGTGAAGGAAAAAACAGAGTTAACGTTTCGGGTCCAGTGGTTTGCTCCTTGATTTTTATCAGAGCTAGAGAAACACCTAATGCTTCAACCTTCAAATGGAATTTAGTAAAGTTCTTTACTTCTTATTTATTGGGTTTATGATCATCTTGTACTGTGAAATCTTACCATTATCCAAAGTTAGCATAAAGATGCTTGGACCTGAAATATATCTAGGAAAAGGAAATACTTAAACTTAAATAATGTCTCGCTATCTTTGGATACTCCAAAGAGCTTCTTAGGCAATGAAATACTCTTAAGCGTTGCCACTGTCGTGTAGAAATCAGCCTATGTGTGCATGGTCAGATCCCACAAAGAGCAATGTGCTAATGTCTAGATAATGGGATTTAGTGATGACGGTTTAACATTGATGAATATTGGGCAGGACCCTGGGGAGAGCTCCTTTTGACATAGTGCCACATAATCTTTTGTATTCGCCTGAGGGAACAGAGAGGGTCTCACACAAAATAACCCCTCTGACAGCACAGTACTCAGAGTATTAGCATTAATTGTAGATGCTATATAATCAACCTGTTGTTACACACCACTGGAACAGGTGGGACTTGAACACACGTCCTGTGGATCAGACGTGGCAAACACTACCACTGCACCACAGGAGCCCTTAACATTGGTTGCAAACTGAGTTTTCTGGAATGGGACCAGTCCACAACCTCCAGGCACATGTTCAACCAAAATTAGTAACCCTTCTCAGAAGTCCAGGCATTCTCATGCTACTGTAGTCCCTGTCAGTAGTAGAGCGAACAGAAGAGGGGTGTTCAAGAATGCTGTGTTGCTAATGTTGTTTGTACTGGGACCCTGTCAAGGTGAAATCTAATTAGCCCAAGGACTTCAATCATAAAAGATGCATGAAACATAAAGAAAAACATGCATTTATGTTGGACTTTTCACGATCTCAAAGCACTTTCCAGCTAATACACCACTTACAAAAGTGCAGTTCCTATTTCAATATATGGCCATCAGTTTGCAACTGGTCTATTCCCATGGTGCTGATTAAGTATTGGCAAGCTCACCAGGGAGAACTCCTCTGCACCCCTTCGATGCAATGCCGTTTTTTTTTCACGCCTGAGAAGGCAGATATTAAGATTAATCCTATCTCATCCAAACAAGTCACACTCGTGACAGTGCAGTACTCCTTCAGGATTGCTATTGAAATATCAGACAAGATTATCGAGCTCCGCTCTCTGGGCTGAGATTTAAACCCACGACCCCTCGCCCCAGGTAAAAGTGTAGCCAACTGAGAGTGACTGATACCCTGGGTGGGATTTAATGAAGTGGGCACGGTAACGGGATAATGTGGTCAGAAACCTCATCTCAGGGTTCAAGGTGCTGAATTGTCAGGTTGAGCCTTAGGCAATCTCCTTGGAGAGGAATGGAGTTAACACTCATGAGGCTACAGCAAAAAGGGTGGGAGTTTGAGCACCAGTATGGACGACAGTTGGCCCGAATGGCCTGTTGCTGTGTTGTATATTTTATGTAGCCATTCCATTCTGTCATTGAAGTGTTTGTTTTATTCTTCTCCCCCATTTGCAGAGCCTGATGGTCTTATTGATTGCCTCAAAGGATTGCGTCTTCAAGAAGCTCCTTGCACTTTCTTTGTTGTCCACATTATTGGGGCTGTCGTGCTTTTTATGACGGACGGGATTTTGGTATGTACATGCTGCTTTAATGGTGTGCAACATTGTGTGCATTGTGAGAAGGGATGCCCGTACCTTCTGAGGCTCCTGCTTCCAGTATTCATGTTAAATTAAGTTGTTACAAACTCCGATTGAGAACTTGGAGTGAGCTGCTAGCCGGGAAGTGGGTGTGTTATGAGATGCTGTGGGGAGGGTGGCATAAGCTGCTGAGAACAGAAGCAGGGGAAACAGTGGAGGCCCCCGGAATGGACTGGGAGTAGTGGGGATGGGGGGTGATGGGGAGAAAGAGGTTGTTATCAACAACTGAGAGCGAAGACAGTGGCTGGGTTGCAGCAGGGGAGTTGCCATAGGGGGAAAGATTGTGAATTGGAAGAAGAGGCAGGGCTTGCTGGGGCAGAGAGAGGGAGTGAGATTAAGGAGAATTTCAGGCTGAGATTGAAGGGAGAGATAGACTAGAGAGATTTCCAGCAGGGACTGGAGAAGGGGAGAATGTTTCCTGCATGGACTTGGAGGGGAGATGGACTGGATGTGGAGAGGGACAAGATAGTGAAATGGAAAAGTAGTACAGGCAATAGGAGACTGAGGGGGAGAAATAGACAGCAGAGGTTTCACTAGACAAGAAGGAAGGGGAAGGATTGAGGGCCCTCACTCTCTGGGGGTGGAAAGGCTGAGATTGCCATCATAGAACCTACCTTATTGGTTGTTGATAGTTTAGAGAAATAAGGCTGTAGAGTTTTGTGACTATTTACCTGACGTGTGCTTGATCTCTGGCAGGGAGAGTACTCTGGATTCGTATATACCTATGCTGTGGAGAAACCTCTGTACATCGAGCCTAGGGTAGCTGGCTACCTCAGCAGTCTTTTCTGGGCTTCAATCACACTGGGCAGACTGGCATCTATCCCAGTGTCGGGAAAGTTAAAACCTGTGACTATGGTGTTCATAAACCTGGTGAGTATTTTTAGGCCAAATTTTGCTCTCGCACTAACCTAACTAATGACATTTGCTATTATTTATGTGTTTGTGTAAATGATACAGCAGCTTTAGACAGGGCTCAGAGTTGTCATTGTTACTATTCTGCTGGCATTTTCGTCCATGGTCTTTCCTTTAGACAGGAGTAGAAGCCTCATTAACATACCTATCTGGGTGCTTGGACTTGCTTGAAAAACCTACCAGTGTCTAAACTATTTTCTTCGACTACTTTCTATGGTAGAATGTTTCAAATGTCCACCATTATCTGAGTAAAGATATTTTTCCCTATTTTACCCTGCTCTTCCAAAGAAGTCAATTTGGACTCAAGACCTTAGCTGTCTTTCTCCACAGAGTCCCAGCTAGATAGGGTAGTGAAGAAGGCATTTGATATGCTTGTGCTTATTGGCCAGTGCATTGAATATAGGAGTTGGGGGGGGGTCATGTTGCAACTGTACAGGACGTTGGTTAGGCCACTTTTGGAATACTGCGTTCAATTCCGGTCTCCCTGCTATAGGATGGATGTTGTGAAACTTGAAAGGGTTGAGAAAAGATCTACAAGGATGTTGCCAGGTTTGGAGGGTTTGACCTGTAGGGAGAGGCTGAATAGGCTGGGGCTATTTTCCCTGGAGCATCGGAGGCTGAGAGGTGATCTTACAGAGGTTTATAAAATCATGAGGGGCATGGATGGGGTGAATAGACAAGGTCTTTTTCCTGGGGTGGGAGAGTCCAAAACTAGAGGGCGTAGATTTAAGGTGAGGGAGGGGAAAGATTTAAAAGGAACCCAAGGGGCAACTTTTTCACACAGAGGGTGGTGTGTGTGTATGGATTAGATGCCAGAGGAAGTGGCTGAGGCTGGTACAATTGCAACATTTAAAAGGCATCTAAATGGGTACATGAATAGGAAGAGTTTAGAGAGATACAGGCCAAATGGGACTGGATTAATTTAAGATATCTGGTCAGCTGGACCGAAGGGCCTGTTTTTGTGCTGTACAGATCTGTGACTCTATGACACAGATGCTGTCAGACCTGCTGAATTTCTCCAGCACTTTCTGCCTTAATTTTGCATTAAAGCATGTTTTGCTATAGTCTCACCAGACCATTGAGCTACGCTCTCACTAGAGAGATGTGACTGGTGGTGATTTAATCTTGGGACCACTTCACCATATCTCAGGCAAGAGGAGAGCTCTTCATAATAACCTCAGCTAGTGATGGGAATTGAACCCACACTGTTAGCATTACACTGCTTCAGACACCCAACTAGCCAGCCAACTGAGCTACACCTGACTTTCACATTAAAGCA
Organism: Ginglymostoma cirratum; assembly: GCA_024137785.1. Lineage (NCBI taxonomy): Eukaryota > Metazoa > Chordata > Chondrichthyes > Orectolobiformes > Ginglymostomatidae > Ginglymostoma > Ginglymostoma cirratum. Next base: position 4,658,942 of record JAHRHZ010000027.1, read on the forward strand.
TACTCTGTGGTTGCTCTCCTCAATTTAAAAAAAAGACTGGTGGCGAAGAGTGGGGCTTCTATACTTAAAATAAAATTAAACTAAAATAAAATTAAACTAAAATAAAATTAAGATAAAAAATCATATAAAACTATTTGTTGGAGGCCAAAAGGGACAAATGTGCTCCACTTCACTTCCCAAGAATAACGCAGGCTATGAACTTTCTAAGTAAGCTCCTTTATTCCCATCTACCTGTAGTATTGGTGTTTAGCTCTCCAGTTTGTCTTTCCTTGTTTCAGTTTGACTTCAACCTTCTTTCTCTATCGGTCTGTTTCTGACCTTGAGCACAAAGTATGAGCAGTTTCCTGACCAGGAATGATCAGATCATTAGATGAAGCATGATGGGGGTCCACAAAACTAACCTGGCTGCCTGACGCAACACAGACCAATGATTTGAACTGGACATTCCGAGTTGCTATCCCTTAGACAGTTGTTGGTTCAGGAGCATTCACCTCTGAGTCAGGAACGTCAAGCCCCACTCTTCAGGCTTGAGCGTAAAAATCCAGGCTGAGTCCACTGCGGCACCCAGGGAATGCTGCACTGTTTGAAGTGCTGGCTTCTAGATTGGACAATAAACTGAAGTCTGTCAGCCCTTCAGATGAACACCCTTTGAAGATGAGTGTACATTATTTGTACGTCTTAGTATTTGTAATGTCCATGACTAGAATGCACCTTCAGTCTTTCCATTTCTCCATCTATCTAAATAGGGATGCTGGAAGTCGGAAACAAAAGCAGAAATTTTTTTTTCAATTTTTGTTTTTGTCTCCCTCTATCTAATTCTCGTTGTTGTTTTAACAAAAGATCTAATTTTATGTATCACTTAAGAACATTGCTGTCTTGACGTTTCCCCTTTCTGTGCTGCAGGGTGGAATCATTGGCACCTTTGTCTTGATGCTGTGTTTCCCTGTCAGTGTTGTTTGTCTTTACGTGGGTACAGGACTTCTAGGATTTTTCCTGAGCAGCACCTTTCCCAGTATGTTGGCTTATACCGAAGACATCTTGAATTACCAAGGTTTGTTGCACATTTTGTCAGATGCCGTGCTTTTAACTCCTATCACACTGCCGTGGAATTTGCATTCCTTTATAAATCGTGTAAGTTAAGTTGCCAAAGAATAGTACAGAGACAGATCATTTGACTCAGTTCATCTGCATTGGTGATGATACTCTGTATGAGCCTTCTCCCATTCCTTCTGCCCTATCTGATCTTTCAGCTAATCTTTCTGTTCCCCTTTCGTACACATCTCATTTCCTTTTGAAAGTATCTAAACTATTTTCTTTAATAATTTTCTATGATAGAATTATCCAAGCTTTAACCGCTGTATGAGTGAAGACATTTCTCCTTATTTCTCTCATGTTTATGTTTTTGATTTATGCTGCTCAAGTCTTTGAAAATTTTAATTGTCCTCCAAGTCCTCTCCTTATTGAAGAAAAATATTCCTACCTGTTTAATTTTTCCTGAAAGTTGTATTCTTTGTATTCTGACAAATCTTTTCTTACCTTCTCATTTTTTCTATTGTCTTTTTATACTCTGCAGACTAAAACTCTACATACACTGCACTTACCCCACAGCCTGAATAAATTCCTGTGCAGGTTTATCATAACTTCAATACTTATGAATACTATACTCCTACAAAGCAGCTTCCATTCCAAGCACCACTTTGTGCCCCTCCCACATTGTTTCTGCCTAACTGGGCTAAAATCCAGCCTTGTAGCTGCATAGGAACATGAGGATCCTGTTCATTCTGTGAAATCATAGCTTACCTTAGCCTAACTCCATATATCCCACCTTTGTTCCATATCCCCAAAGACTGCCGAAGGCAGGCAGTGAGCTAGTAATCTGAGATAACAAGCATGGGGCTGGATGAACACAGCAGGTCAAGCAGCATCATAGGAGCAGGAAAACTTGACGTTTTGGGCCTAAACCCTTCATCAGAAATGGGGGAGGGGAAGAGGGTTCTGAAATAAATAGGGAGAGAGGGGGATCTCGGATTCTCCAGCATCTGCAGTACCTTTTATCTCTGATACAATAGTAATCTGAGATTTAGGCTTTTGGTGGGGGCGTGTGAACTCATATCTCACCATGGCAGATGATGAAATTTGATATTCAAACTCTTAAAAAGCTAACCTGGTGACCTTGTAACCCCTGCCAATTGTTGTTGGTCAATAGTGCCCTTTAGGAAAGGAATTTGCCTGTTTTGGCCTACGTGTGATTTCCGGTCTACAGCAATGGGGTTAACTGTTAACTGCCCTTTAGTCAAATGATCCAGCCTGCAACGCCCACATCCTGAGAATGAACTCATCAGTCACTGTTTTAAAGTTAACAGTTGATCTAGATGGCTATTTGTGGAAGAATGTTCCAGCTTTCCACCATCCTTTGTGTGAAGAAGTGTTTTCTAATTACAATCCCCAAAGACCTGACTGAAATCTTTAATCTCTGTTGCCAGACCCTAGACTCCCCAGAAGAGATTATTTCTCTGTCTCTGACCCCCTTAATGTCTTGAAGGTTTTAATGAAACTAGACCATTTAATTCTAAGGATTAAACCTTGGAGTATCAATATCATTCTGATAGATCTACTCTCTCCCACTCCCTCCAATGCCTATATATCCTTCTGAAGTCCTCCAATGCTTTGTTTACCAGAAGTGCAATTTATGCATCTTGTATTCTAGTCAAGAATTTTGTTACCCAACCAGGGACCTTGTTTTGTTTAACCTAATTGTTAATTGTTGAGATTAATTGTTGAGTATGATCAGGGAGAGAAGTCTAGGGATTTTATCTCTGATTCCTCTAGGTGATTGAAAGCATTCAGGATTCCTCAGAATACTGTACCTTTTTACATACCTTGAAGCCAGTTGGATCGTTGTTGACTAAACTTTTTTCCCTTCATCTGTTAGGATGTGCGACAACTGTACTGGTGACTGGGGCGGGAATTGGTGAGTTCGCCCTCCAGATGCTTGTTGGATCAGTGAGTAAATGTTTATTTTTCTAAAAATCGACTTTGTACCAACATATTTAACAGCTTATATTCATGTGCGTTCATAAGGAAATAAAATTGATTGATTTGCCAAAAGCATTTGAATAAGGCTTTTGGAGGCTTCTTAATAACTTTAATACATCCGTTATTGAAATGAGAGTAATTGTTATTGGATGTTTTCCAACTTGGAAACTGGATTTATCGTAGAATAGAGCTAGAGGGGTGACGGGATCTGACAAAGGTGTTCAAAACGTTGAGGAGCTTTGATAAGGCAAGATGAGAAAAACCTGTTACACTGGTTGATTGATCATTCATGATAGGATATAGAATCAAACAGCACAGAAGAAGGCCATTTGGTCCATCATGTCCCTGCTGGCAGAGCCCTCCTGTTAGATCTACTCCCCTGACTCTGTCCTGGCATTCTAAATTATTTCTGCTTTCCACAATTTATCTCATTCCCTTTTGAAAGCCATTAAACCTGCTCCCACCAGCTTACAGCCAGCTAATACATTGCACATCATGGGCCTGTACTCGATGGAATTTAGGAGGATGAAGAGGGGGGTTCTGATCGAAATTTACAGAATACTGAGAGGCCTGGATAGAGTGGGTGTGGAGAAGATGTTTCCACAAGTAGAGCCTAGGAGCCAAAGAAATGGCCACAGAGTGAAGGGACAGTCCTTTAGAACTGAGATGAGGAGGAATTTCTTCAGCCGGAGGGTGGTGAATCTCTGGAACTCATTGCCACAGAGGGCTGTGGGGGCCAAATCATTGCGTGTCTTTCAGACAAAGATAGATAGGTTCTTGATTAGCAAGAAGATCAAAGGTTACGGTGAGAAGGCAGGAGAATGGGGTTGAGAAGCATTTCGATATGATGAAATAGTGCAGCAGACTCAATGGGTTGAATGCATTAATTTTGCTACAATATCTTATGGCATTATGTCTTTGAGTCTTAAGTGAGAATTGAACCTGAATCTTCAGAAACCCCTGTGTTACCACTGAATGTAGAAAAGATAAACTCCTATCTCCCTGTTTCTGTTGCCACTCATCATAGATCTGTATGGTTACTGACCCTCTTGTCTGTGGAAATGGTTTCCTTGTATCCGCCAGAACCCTTTATAATTTCACACCTCAATCTACCCTGATGGGAATAATTCTGCTTTTCTGAACCCTCTATGTCGGTGAAGTCATTCATACTTTTGAGATAATCACCAAAAGCCAAGCCAGGGGAGATGAGGAGAAATCTCTTTCACACAAAATACTATTAGGACATGAGGAGCCCGACCAGAAATAATATTGGAAGCAGAGCCCATAGAGTTTGAAAATAGGAGGTAGATAAATATTTGAATGAATATGGAGAAAAGAGCAGAGTGATTGGGCGAGATGGAGAGCTGTTTTCGGAGCTGCTGCTGGAGAAAGGCCTACTTTACTCCTAGAAGATTCTTCTGGGTAATGTCCAACTTTTCAAAAAGGACAGGAGGGCGCTGGTATTGAGGGGTTCAGCAACTGGTCATACAGACTGCCATGAGGTCAATCAGGAGCTGGTTCACTGCCCTAAGTTCCATGATCTCATGGAAATTGAAAATGGCCTTCTTCTGATTTAGCTGACCGCCATTCTTTCAACATGCTGACTAATTCACATTGTGATTCCTTTCAGGTTATTCAGTCACCTGAAACTGATATATTTCTTGTGTGTGGATTAACATTTGGCTGTCTTGCTCTTCTCTTCTACCTGGTTCTTCTACTGGTGCACAGATTACACAGTCATCAGACCATGGCAGGTAAGCAGACAGTCACTGGACCAGCAGACAAGAGAAGAACTTTGTTTCAGAACATTAGATTTTGACCTGGAAATTTGTCTGCACTGGGACATTTGCACGTTCAACAATTTGGCATTGGGACACTCTGTACCCAATCTAGACCTGGTTGGAAATTTCATGGGGCCTGTTCTCAGGTTCCCTTGATGAGATCTGGGAAATGGGAGCAACTTTTTGGATAAGCTCAAGTCATAGGAGTTATGATCAGTTGCCCCGCATCCCCACTCCCATTCCCACTAATTCTGCAATCCCCCTACTTACCCACTCACAGAACATAGCTTAGGATCTGTGTAAGCAAGGCAGATGACAGCCCATGCTTCGGCTTCTAAATTTATATAATTCTTCGTGTGAAGAATACTTTCTAATTTGATTTGTTTTACAGAGTCATACAGCACAGAAACAGACGCTTTGGTTCAACTTGTCCGCACTGACCACGCAACCGAGTATGACCTGATCCCGTTTTCCAGTATTTGGCCCATATCCCTGTGAACCCTTCCTATTTATATACCCATCCAGATGCCTTTTAAATGTTGTAATTGTACCTGCTTCCACCACTTCCAGTGGCAGCTGATTCCAAATGTCTGCCACCCTCTGCATGAAAAAGTTACCCCTCAGGTCCTTTTTAAATCTTAGCCCTCTCACCTTAAACTTATGCCCTCTAGTTTGGACTTCTCTACCCTTGTAAAAATACCTTGGCTATTCACCTTATCCATACCCTTCATGATTTTATGAACCTCTAAAAGGTCATCTCTCAGACTTCAACACTCCAGGGAAAATAGCCCCAGCCTATTCAGCCTCTCCCTGTAGCTCAAACCCTCCAATCCCAGCAACATCCTCGTAAGTTTTTTCTGCACCCTCTCAGGTTTAACAGTGTCCTTCTTATAGAAAGGCGACCAAAATTGTATGCAGTATTCTAAGAGTGGCCTCACCAATGTCCTGTACAGTCACAACATGACATCCCAACTTCTATATTCAACGTTCTGACCAATGAAGGCAAGTGTGCCACATGTTTTCTTCACCACCCTGTCTACCTGCGATTCCACTTTCAATCCTTACGTCTCTTTGCTCAGCAACACTCCTCAGGGCCCTACCATTAATTGTATAAGTCCTCAGAGATAATAGGAACTGCAGATGCTGGAGATTCCGAGATAACAAGGTGTAGAGCTGGATGAACACAGCAGGCCAAGCAGCATCCCTGCTCCTATGATGCTTATTGTATAAGTCCTACCTGGTTTGCCTTTCCAAAATGCAACACCTCACATTTATCTAAATTTAACTCCGATCTGCTAATATTCGGCCCATCTGATCAAGGTCCCATTGTACTCCGAGATAACTTTCTTCACTGTCCACTACATCACCTATTTTGATGTCATCTGCAAAGTTACTAACCGTACCTCCTGTATTCAAATCCAAATCATTTGTATAAATGACGAACAGCAGTGAGCCTAACACCGATCCTTGTGGCACACTGCTGGTCATAGGCCTCCAGTCCAAACAGCAACACTCTTTCTCCTTTCTTCAAACCAATTTTGAAACCAATTGGCTAGCTCCCCCTGGATCCCATGTGATCTAACCTTACCAATAAGTCGACCATGCGGAACCTTGTCGAACGCTTTGCTGAAGTCCATGTAGACAATGTCTACCATTCTGCCTTCATCAACCTTCTTTGTCACCTCTTCGAAAAACTCAGTCAAGTTAGTGAGATATGATTTCCCATGCACAGAACCATGTTGACCATCCCTCATCAGTCCTTGCCTTTCCAAATGTCCGGTCCCTCAGAATCCCTTCCAACAAGTTACCTACCACTGATGTAAGGTTCCTCAATCTGTAGTTTCCTGTCTTTTCCTTGTAGCCTTTCTTAAATAATGCACCACATTAGTCAACCTCCAGTCTTGCAGCACCTGACCTGTGGCTGTCGATGATGCAAGGGGCCCATCGATCTCTTCCCTAGCTTCCCACAAAGTTCTGGGAAACACCTGATAAGGTCCCAGGCATTTATCTACCAATGTGTTTTCAAACCTCCAGCACTTCCTATTCTGTAATATGAACTCTTTTCAAGATGTCACTGTTTATTTCCCGAAGCTCCCTAGCTTCCATATCCTTCTCCACAGTAAATTCTTACGCAAAATATTTGTTTAGTATCTCACCCATCTCTTGTGATTCCACATGTAGACAACCACTTTGATCTTTAAGAGGCCCTATTCTCTCCCTAGTTACTCCTTTGCCCTTAATGTGTTTATAGAATCCCTTTAAATTCTCCTTAACTCTATTTGCCAAAGCTATCTCATGTCCCCTTCTTGCCCTCCTGATTCCTCTCTTAAGCAACTCTTCCTACCCTCAAACTCCTGTAGGGATTCACTTGATCCCACTTGTCTATAGCTAACATTTCCCTCCTTTTCTTGACCAAAACCTCAATTTCTCGGGTTATCCAGCATTCCGCACACCTAACAGCCTTGCCCTTCATGCTAACGGGAACCCTCTGAACTCTCATTATCTCATTCTTAAAAGCCTCCCACTTCTCAACCATCCCTTTACCTGTGAATAGCCTCCCCTGATCAACTTCTGAAAGATTCTGTCTGATACTACCAAAATTGGCCTTACTCCAATTTAGAACTTAAACTTTTCGATTAGTTCTATCTTTTCCCATAATCATTTTAAAACTGAAAGAGTTATGATCACTTGCCCCAAAGTGCTCCCCCACTGACATCTCAGTCATTTGCTCTGCCTTATTTCCCAAAAGAAGGTTAAGTATAGAATTTCATAGAATCGCTATAGTGTGGAAACAGGCCGTTCGGCCCAACAACTCCACTCTAAAGAGCATGCCATCCAGACTCACCCCCTAACCTGACTCTGTGTTTCCCATGGTTAATCACCTAACCTGGACACTAATGGCAATTAAGCATGGCCAATCCACCTAACCTGCACGTCTGTGGACTGTGGGAGGAAACCAGATCACCCAGAGGAAACCCACACAGACACATATTACTCCTTCTCTAGTGGATGCATCCACATTTTGAATAAGAATGTTTTCTTGTAAACAATTAACAAATTTCTCCCCATCCAAGCCATTAACACTGTGACCATCCCAGTCTATGTTTGGAAAGTTAAAATCCCTTACCATTATAACTCTATTATTCTAACAGATATATGAGATCTCCTTATATATTTGCTTCTCAATTTTCCGTTGAGTATTGAGGGGCCTATAATACAATTCCAAAAAGGTGATCATCCCTTTCTTATGTCTCAGTTTCACCTATATGCCTTCACTGGATAATCTCCCAGGAATGTCCTCCCTTAGTACAGCCATAATGTTATCCCTAACCAAAAAAATCCACTCTCCCTCACATACCAAAATACAGTGAAAAGTATTGTTTTGCTTGCTAACCAGATAAATACTATAGTATGTATGTACATCAGGGTAATAGAACAGAATTGAGAACTCTGTTACAGCTACAGAGAAGTTGCAGATGAAGATCATCTCAAATGTATGAGAGGCCCATTCATAAGTCTGATAACAGCGGGGAAGAAACTGTTCTTGAATCTGTTGGTACGTGTATTCAAAATTTTGTATCTTCTGCCTGATAGAAGAGGGTGGAAGAGAGTATAACGAGGGTAGATCTCTTTGGGATTCATCAAGAGTGCCGGGCCAAAATGTCACTAGAACAGTAGAATAACAAATACAGGGTCTTCCATTTAAGACACGGATGAGGACTTTTGCTTTTGTGATCTGTGAAACTTTGCACTTCTCCTCCCCAACATGTGTAGAGGTGGTGATCGTTGAAGATTTTTACAGTAGAACGAGATAGATTCTTGACTAACAAGGGAGTCAATGGCTATTGAAGGCAGGTGAAAATGTGGAGTTGAAGGCACAATCAAATCTGCGATTGAGCTACAATCAACCTCGGTTTTATTGAATGATACAGTAGCCTGGAGGGGGCTGAATGGTTTACCCCTCATAATTTGTATGTTCACATGTTATGCTTTTGCTCTGTTGATTTTCCACACTGTGTTTTATCAATATGTTCTGGGGCAGAAAGAGCTGCTGCTCATATTCAAATCTCATTGTCTTTGTTTTCTCAGCACCTTCGAAAACAGGCACGATAGAGGAGTCAAAGTTTTCGTACCAGAGCTGAGGTTTAGCAAGCGACCGGCCACTGTAATGTGCAGTAGTTCTGAACAGATCCAATGCAATATTGGAATAGACTGAAGGCCAGTACAGGCTTTAACAATGGACATTACTACGTTAAATCGCCTATTTGAGAAGTGGCAAGGTCGCTTTTGTCTATACTTCTGTTTTAACTGATGCGTCTCACTAATTGATGTGGCTGCAGTAATCTTCCTAAGAGAATGGACATTGAAGGTATAATGTACCAGAGATCACCTTAATAATCATGTGGAACCTGAATTAACTGCTTCATGTCTTTTTTTTTAAGTAGAACTGTTTTTTTTAAAAAACACACACGCACTTGATTCTATCAGGTAAATGATCTTTCTTGCTTAATTCTCTTTTTTGGTTTAAAAAATATTGCCAAATGTCAATAGAGTGAGAACTTGGAACATATAGTTGCAATTTCATTAATGGTAAAAATGAAGGTTCTTAAAGTAGATGCAGTGTACAAAAACTTAATGCATTAGCCTGAAGTTCCTCTTTCTGTATTTCTTCACAGAAGACAGTTGAAGTTAAAGGGGTCTGTAACTCTGTTACAGCTTAAATGTATTTTTATCTCTTTGAGAGAGTGATGGAGATTTGCAAGATGACATTCTTTGTCCATCTGTCTTGCTGAGCTGTTCGTGGTGAGATGTTGTTTCAATTCCTTGAGACTTAACTATTATAGATGCCCCTCCCACCACAGAGACGACAGCATTCCAAGATTAAGGCCCACTGCCACTTCTTTCTCCAGTGAATCTTGGAATTGACAATAAATATCAGTGTTGCCAACAATAACCTACAACTGAACTAATCTGATTGTTGGTGTGAATTCCCTTTCCCAAAGACTATTTGTGCTTTGGGTTTTTGCAGCAATTTCTATGCTTGCTCTTTTCCGAATAGTCTCAAACCAGCCTTTACCAGAGTTGCTACTGCAATTTCTTGCCATGGTGGGATTTGAGCAATCACGTTCTGGAATATGAGTCCAATATTATAGCAGAGAGAGGAATTTCTGGCAAGTCTGTTAAGTATTTCCGTGTTGGTTTCCTTTCATTCTCACAATGGGGGCTAGAAAGATGAAAAGGAAAGACTTATACTTGGATACACAAAGAACTGTAATCACTGTTGTAATGTGAAGATTGAAGCCACTATTTGGTGTGCAGCACGGGTGACTTCAGTTAATTTTACCATGATTGGTAGAGGGAGAAATATTTGCAAAGATGCTAGGAGAACTTAAGAAATAGGAGCAGGAGGCTATTCAGCCCTAGAGTTGGAAGGTACTATCAATGAGTCTATGAGCATACTCAAGCCTGACATCAGTAGTGTTTTGATACAAAGAAAATCAGAAGCTAGAACAAGATAATAGAGTTAAAGGAGAAGATCAGATATTAGGGATGGACAATAAATGTTGGCCTAGCCAGCAACACCCTCCTCCAGTGAATGAATAAAGTAAAAAAAGCTGCTGATGGATTGTTATAATGTCCCTGAATGCCTCTCCCCACCGTAAATATCAAATAGAAACCCATTCATTTGAAATCCTTTGAGGATTACATTGGCACTGGGATCAGAGGAAGTCTCTAATTTTCTTTATCATGTTACTAATACAAGATCAGTCATCTCTCCCTCATCTCAGAAATGGGCTGAGAATGGAAATCTGAGATGTGATTTTCCGAGGAAATTAATAAGGCTTCCGAGGGAGGAAATATGCAGAATTAAAGAGAAAGGGCTGAAAATTACTCCTGCAAGGGAAATAGTGAGGACTCGATGGACTAAATGGCCTCTTTCTGAGCTGTAATTGTTCTATAAGCCAATAATATGACAATACATTGAAGCAGCAGCGTATTCCCTGGCACCAACAGGACATTAAATGAATATGGAATGCATGCCATTGATACGACCTACATAATCTGACCCTTTAGCTGAGGTTACGAGATCTGTGGGACCAAGTTTGCCTTTAATTATATTCTCCTGTGTATATTCTTGTCCTGTTTGGGCCTTGAGGAAAAAGGACCTTGCTGTTGCTCATCCAACCATGCTCGCAGACTAACATCACTGAAAAATGCATGAAAATATCCATTTATAGACATTTGATCAATGAAGGAGTGGTTATTTGAGCCCCGCTTCCCATTGTCACTCATGCCTCAGTGATAGTGCCCTTACCTCTGAGCCAGAAGACAAGCTGCTTTCTGACTTTTTAACACAAAGTCAATTGTCGTACTGACGATGAAGCTTTCTTTCCCCTTTTAATGCCGTGGGATCTTCTACTTGCCCCTATTTTCAAAGAAGAGCAGGGGAGTTCTCCTTGGTGTTCTGGATTAATATTTCCCCCTCAATCAGTACCCTCAAAATGACCCACAAATATCTGCCCGTAATCGCATTAGTTGTGTGCTGCATTTTCTGTATTACAACAGTGACTGCATTTTAAGAGCATTTCAGTGGCAGTGAAGCACTTTGACAAGTCTTTGTCTTTTTAAGGGTTGAGATCTACAACTAATTTATTAGTCACCAGCTGCCTCACTCGCGGCACAATAAGCTAGCTGGAAGAGTTGCTATGTAGTGGTAACGGTTAGCTGTAGGCTCTTCTGGCACATCGGTAATGTTCCTACCTCTGAGCCTGGAGGCTCAGGTTGAAGTCTGACCTGCTCCAGAGGTGTGTAATAATATCTCTGCACAGGTTGATTCTATTGTCAAGTAATACGCCAATACCACCAGGGGATTAAAAAAAACATCTTTTGTAACACTTGAATCATATAAAGTTGCTCTAAATAATGTAACCTGTTTTTGTTTTTATTCTTTAACCTGTGCAGTGTTGCAGAAAGTTGATATTTCATTTTTTTTTGCCTTGTAGACTGAAAAGGAGATGCTTTATGTGTTTTGTTATTTAAAAATGTTCTTTATGAAAGTTGATCGGTTGTATTTCAACAGTTGGACTTAATCAGCTGATTAATCAGTGCACTGGATTCAGGATGTGCCTTGTGTTCTGACAACGAAGGAAATGTTAGATAATATATATATATTAAAGATGTTATGAAAAACTATTTGCTTCCATCTTTTTTATATAAATTTGGCCTTTAATCCCAAGATTGGGTTCAATGAAGATGTTTTAGACTGTTTCATCTTATTCCTTTACATTGCCAAGTTTCCAATGCAAATCATTGGTTCACAACTTTTCCAAGGGGACCTTTTCATGGTGGCCCTCCATCCCAATGTATCGATTCCTTCACCTTTGCCCCAGCACTCCCATCCAAACCTGCCTTTTCTAACCCTACAAAGCCAACTTCTCATTATATTAATCCAATTGAGCTCTTCTTGAAGACACTACACTGCCTTCATATTGAAATACTTCCTTGGACCATAAGATATCAGGGCAGGTGAAGGCTGTTCAGCCCATTCAGTCTGCTCTGCCATTCAATAGAATCATGGCTGATTTGATAATCCTCAATAAGGTGTGGAGCTGGATGAACACAGCAAGCCGAGCAGGAAAGCTTGACGTTTCGGATGAAGGGTCTAGGCCCGAAACATCAAGCTTTCCTGCTCCTATGATGCTGCTTGGCCTGCTGTGTTCATCCAGCTCCACACCTTGTTATCTCGGATTCTCCAGCATCTGCAGTACCTATTATCTTTGATAATCCTCAACCTCATTTTCCTGCCTTTTCTCTATAACTCTTGATTCCCTTCCTGATTAAAAATCTCTGTCTCTACCTTGAATATACTTAATGACCCAGCCTTGACAGCTCTGTGGAGTAAAAATTCAGACATTCATTAAAATAAAATAGAATAAAAGGTTTTGAGTTATAAGGAGAGGCTGGATAGTCTGAAAGTTTCTTCACTGGAGTGTAAGAAGTTGAGCTGTAACCTTAGATTTTTATAAAACAATGAGGGTATTGATAAGGGGAATGGTGGGTGTCTTTTCCCTAGGGTGAGGATTTCAAGACTAGGAGGCATATTTTTAATGCATGAGGAGAAAGATTTAAAAAAGACGTGACGGGCTTTTGTTTTAAACAGCATAGTTCATGTGTGGAATGAACTGCCAGAGGAAGTGGTCGACACGGGTTCAGTTACAACATTTAAAAGACATTTAGATAAGTACATGAATAAGAAATGTTTGGAGGGACAAAAACAGAAGTTGCTGGAAAAACGCAGCAGGTCTGGCAGCATCTGTGAAGAAAAAATCAGAGTTAACATTTTGGGCCCACAGATGCTGAATGACCTGCTGAGTTTCTCCAGCAGTTTCTGTTTTTGTTTCAGATCTTCAGTTTCTGCAGTTCATCATAGTCATAGTTTCATAAAGAGACAGCCCTTTTAGTCCAACCGGCCCATACCAACCATAATCCCAAACTGAACTAGTTCCACTTGTCTGCACTTAGCCCATATCCCTCAGCAGGTCTGGCAGCATCTGTGAAGGAAAACCAGAGTTAACGTTTCGGGTCCGGTGACCCTTCCTCTGAACTGATGGTAGCTGGGAAAACATCAGTTTATATGCAGAAAATAGGAAGGGAGATGGTGTAGGGAGCAAACGATAGGATACAGCCCAAAGAGAGAGAGAAGAGCAGTTGGGTAGTTAAAGGAGTGGATAACAATCCAGCTGGGAGGGTGAATACCTGTTAACGGGGACTGTTAGTGACTAACAACAGGGGGTGTGTAATGGCAGGCTATGTGATAACAAGGCCTGGTGTGTGGGGTAGGGGGCTAGGACATGGGAGAGTTTAGGCCCTAAAATTATTGAACTCGATATTGAGTCCAGGGGGGCTGGAGGGTCCCCAAGCAGAACATGAGGTGTTGTTCTTCCAGCTTGCGCTGAGCTTCACTAGAACACTGCAGCAAGGATCTGTTTCCATCCTGTATGACTCTATGATCATATGAGGAAGAGTTTCTTCATTCAGAGTTGTGAACCTGTGGAATTCTCTCCACAGGAAGCAGTTGGGGCTGGTTCATTAGATAGATCCAAGAGGGAGCCGGATGTAGCCCTTGCGGCTATAGGGATTAAAGGGTATGGAGAGAAAGCGGGAGTGGGATACTGAAATTGGGTGATTGGCCATGATCATATTGAATGGTGGTGCAGGCTTGAAGGGCCAAATGGCCTATTCATGCACATATTTTCTATGCTTCTAAAGAGTTGTTCCTTCACTCTGAGGCTGTGCCCTCAGGTCTTATTATCTTCCATTAGTGGAAACATCTTCTCCACATTCACTCTATCCAGGCCTCTCAGTATTCTATAAGTTTCAATCAGATCCCCTTCATCCTTCTAAACTCTAAGTACAGACCCAGAGTCCTCAACCACTCCTCATGACAAGTCCTTCATCCCCGGGACCATTATTGTAAACCTCCTCTGGACTCCTTCCAATGCCAGCACATCCTTTCTTAGATATATGTCCGAAAACTGCTCACAATATTCCAAATGTGGTCTGGCCAGAACCTTATGCAGCCTCAACATAACATCCCTGCCCTTGTATTCTTGCCCTCTTGAAATGAATGCTAACATTGCATTTTCCTTCGGAACTGCCAACTGAGCCTGCTTAAGCTTTAGAGAATCCTGAACTAGGACTCCTGTGTTCCTTTGTGCTTCAGATTTCTGAAGCCTTTTCCCATTTAGAAAATAGTCTATGCCTCTATTATTCCTACCAAAGTGCATGACCCAACTCTTTATTACATTGTATTCAGATGCCTTGTCCCTACATTCTGGAATACCCTCCCTGAACATTTCTGCCTCTCTTCTTCCTTTAAGACACTCTTGAAAACCTACATCTTTGGCCAACATTTTGCACGCCTTTTTATGAGATTCAGTGTCTAATTACGATTCTCCTGTGAAGTGCCTGGAGCGTTTCATTATCTTAATCATAGAATCGTAGAATCCCTACAATACAGAAAGAGGCCACTGGGTCCATTGAGTCCATGCTGGCCCTCTGAAGAGCATCCCAATCAGACCCAACCCCCCCAACTTTATCCCTGTAGACTTGCATTTCCCATGGCTAACCCACCTAGCCTGCACATCCCTGGACACTGCAGGGCAACTTAGCATGGCCAATCTATCCAACGTGAACATCCTATCATGCTTTAGAAATAACAATTATTATTATTTTTGCTGGTAATTATGTGATCACGTGAACATTCATTCCTAGTCCCCTCTTGTGTATGCACAGTGTTTTCCAATTCTTACTGAAAGGTAGGCTTTTTAAAAATATATTTGGATTATATTTGCACATTTGAATCAATGTACTGCAATCATTCAGTTTATCTCAAAAGTGGTTCGGCCAGCATCAGGGAAAATAATAAAAAACGAAAGAACTGTGATCACCGGACTCGAAACGTTAACTCTGATTTCTCTTCACAGATGCTGCCAGAGCTGATGAGCTTTTGCAGCAATTTCTGCTTTATGTTGTGAAAATAATCCCATTTTGCGGTTCCCACACTCTTTCCCAGCCCTATGTCCCTCTGCATTCTGTTTGGAAAGTGGAATCTGTCAAGGTGGATGAAGTTACTTGCTGTTAGTCTCCTGCACAAATAATCCTGCTGCCATAACAATGAAAGGCAAATATTATGCTGGCCTTTATCACAAGGGAATTTGAATACAAGGGTAAAAAAAGCATTATATTATTTATAAAGAATTGCAGTGAGACTTCACCTTGATTACTGTGTAGAATTTCCCCTACCTAAGGAAGAATATACTTGCCATAGAGTAAGGTTCATCAGACTAATTATAGTGTCATAGAGTCATACAGCATAGAAACAAGCCCTTCAGTCCGACCAGTCCACACTGACCATGCTTCCAAACTAAACTAGTCCCACCTGTCTGCATTTGACTCATATCCTTCCAAACCTTTCCTATTCATGAATTTATCCAAAGTTGTACCTGTCCCTACATCCACCACTTTCTCTGCCAGTTCATCCGTGTAGTGATTGGAATGTGTTCAGCCAGGTGGATTTCATAAAATGTGAGTTCCCTGACTGTACCAGGTACCAGGCCCCAATCAGGGAGCCCTGGCAGACAGATATAAATGGAGTGTCAGAGGTTCTGCTCACTCTTATGAGAAGAGATTGAGGAGATGGGGACCACGTTGTCTAAAGTTTAGCAGAGTGAGAGACAATCTCTTTAAAACAAGCAAAATTCTCAAAAGGGCTCGAGAGTGTAGATGGAAAAGATGTCTTCCCTGGCTGGGACAGAGTCCAGAACCCAGCAGACAATAGACACTCTGAAGAATGGGCAAGCCATTTAGGGCTGAGATAAGGAATTTCTTTACTCTTGGGAGAGTAAATCCTTTGAATTCTAAACCCTCTAGTCTATAGGAACTCAGTCATTGAGCATAATCATGATAAATCTTCAAGGAGTGTGATGGATAGTATGGGGAGATGATACTAAGGTAGATGTTCATAAGATCCTTACGGTGTGGAAACAGGCCATTTGACCCATCAGGTGCATACTGACCTACACCTAACTTGCACAACCCTGGATACTAGGGACAATTTGGCCTGGTTAATCCACCTAACCTGAATATCGTTGGACTGTGGTAGGAAACCAGAGCACCCGGAGGAAACCCAAGCAGACACGGGGAGAGGTGCAAACTCCACATAGCCACCCGAAGGTTGAATCAAACCCGGATCTCCGGTGCTGTGAGTATCAGTGCCAACCACTGAGCCATCCTGCGTCATGACCTAAAACCATGGAGCAGACTAAAGGGGCTGAATGGCCTCCAGCTCCTGAATTCTTACATGCCTCCACTGTGAATTGGAATGGGTCTTTTTTCTACATAGCTCTCTGAGAGACTGCAATCATTAGCAATAGTTAATGTTTCTCTTCTGGCACCAAATGGTACCATGAGGTCCTGCAGGAGTCAAACTATTTTTGAAAGAAAAAGAAATTACATCTGTAGGTCAGAAAAGGACACCCTTGTATTTTTGATTTGTGCCTAGGACGGTGCAGTGTTTATGTTTACTAGACTTGTAACTCCTGCTGAACTAGACTAATTAATCTAGAAGATACCAGTTCAAATCCCACCGCAACAGCCTTGAGAATTTAATTTTAGTTTTCAAAAAAAAATTAGTCAATAACACATGACCTTGAAGCTGCAGGATTGTTGTTTAAAATCCATAACTGGTTCCCCAAAGCCCTTTATGGTAAATAATACTGCCACTTTTATCCAAACTGACACACATATGAACTCAGTCTCGTGAATAGGAAGGGTTTAGAGGGATGAAGGCCAAATACTGGCAAATGGGAGTCGATTTATTTAGGATATCTGGTTGGCATGGACGAGTTGAACAGAAGAGTCTGTTTCTGTGCTTTACATCTCAATGACGCTATGTCTCCAAATATGGTTGTCTCTAAAGTGACTTACTGAACAAAATAGTTACATCAAATCACTTCCAACAGCCCAGAGATAAAAGGTACTGCAGATGCTGGAGAATCCGAGATAACAAGGTGTGGGGCTGGATGAACACAGCAGGCCAAGCAGCATCATAGGAGCAGGAAAACTTGATGTTTCGGGCCTAGACCCTTCATCAGAACTACTTCCAACAGTTCTACTAGCTTCTCTCAGGACAAGCAACGATACCCACACTCTGAAAATATTTTTAAAATGAAGTCTAGATGTCATAGGGTCATAGCGTCATTGAGATGTGCAGCATGGAAACAAATTGACCAACTCATTCATGACAACTAGCTATCCTAACATAATCTAGTCCCATTTGCCAGCATTTGGCCCATATCCTTCTAAACCCTTCCCATCCAGATGCCTTTTAAATGTTATAATTGTACCAGCCTCCTCCACTTCCTCTGGCAGCTCATTCCATACACGCACCACCCTCTGTGTGAAAAAATTGCCCTTTAGGTCCCTTTTAAATCTTTCCCTGTTCATATCATACCTATGCCCTCTAGTTTTGGAAGGGAGATTGAAGGTTGTATAGTTTCTAGTAGAATTTCACATAAGACAAAACTGCAAACAGTACAAATGCAATGAAAATGAATTCTATGACCACAGACCATTACTGGGTTAAATCTATCCACTATTACATTGGAGAAAATCTCTACTTATCCAGAACCGACCCAGCTACAGTGAGGAGCAATATATCAATTCAGGATCAAAAACAGAAATTTCTGGAGAAACTTGGCAGGTGTAGCAGCATCTATGGAGAGAAAGCAGTGTTAACATTTCGAGTCCAGTGACCCTTCTTCAAAATGTTAACGGAGATAAAAGGTACTGCAGATGCTGGAGAATCCGAGACAACAAGCGTGGGGCTGGATGAACACAGCAGGTCAAGCAGCATCATAGGAGCAGGAAAACTTGACGTTTCGGGCCTAAACCCTAACGCTGCTTTCTCTCCACAGATGCTGCCAGACGTGCTGAGTTTCCCAGTAATTTCTGTTTTTGTTTCAGATCTTCAGTCCCCACAGTTCTTTGTTCCATGTTGTTTCAGGATGGTGTGTGACTTGCCTGTGGTTGTGCTCCAATTCAGCTACTGCCCCCATCCTTCTCGGTGGTGGCTAGGTGTGGGTTGGAAGGTGCTGCCGAAGGAACCCTGGGGTATTGTTGCAGTGTATCTTGTACACACTGCTGCTTCTGAGTGTCATTGGAGGCTACATTGGGAAAAATCAGCACTGGTTGAATAGTAGAATCTTACAGCATAGAAACAGGCCATTCACTCCATCAAGAATGTACGTGTTTTTCCTTCATTGGAGCCAAATGTCCTGGAATGAGGGTGGGATTGGATAAGAAAAGTTAATAATAGGCAGACCCTCAGCTTATCTAGAGCCCAGTTAAGTGCTTTGCTTCCAAAAAAGTAATTTTGTTCTTGTGTAAGCCCACCAACACACTGAATTTGCCATCTAACTTTCTTAACACTTACTCCAGTAATTGTTTGTATAACTTTAAGTGAACACAAATATCATTTTGCAGGCCAGTGGGCAGCGTTGCATGCGAGGACATATAAAACAAAACAGCTTGCATTTGTGTAGCAACTTTCACAAACACAGGATGTGCTAAAGTCCTCTGTCATTGAAGTATTTTGTTATGTATGGTCTCTCTTGGAACTGTAGGAGCTGATTTACACACAGCAAGGTCCCCCCAACAATCGATGAGATAAACGAGCTGCCTCGACGTAGTGGGCTGAGCATCGAGTTTAAGACCATAAGATCATAAGACATAGGAGCAGAAATTAGGCCATTCGGCCCATCCAGTCTGCTCCACCATTGAATCATGGCTGATAAGTTCCTCAACCCCATTCTCCTGCTTTCTCCCCATAACCCTTGATCCCCTTGGTAATCAAGAACCTATCTATCTCAGTCTTAAATGTACTCAATGACCTGGCCTCCAAGGCCTTCTGTGGCAGTGAATTCCATAGTTTCACCACTCTCTGGCTGAAGAAGTTTCTCCTTATCTCCGTTCTAAAAGGTCTTCCCTTTACTCTAAGGCTGTGCCCTTGGGTTCTAGTCTCTCCTACCAATGGAAGCATCTTCCCAACATCCTCTCTGCCCAGCCCATTCAGTATTCTGTAAGTTTCAATTAGATTCCCCCTCATCCTTCTAACCTCCAATGAGTATAGTCCCAGAGTTTGTGCCTAGTTTGTGACCTGGCAGCTTCAGCGGACTCATGGCAGTGACAATGTCATAGAATCCCTACACTGTGGAAGCAGGGCATTTAGCTCATTGAATACACACTGACCTTCTGAAGATTGTCCCACTCAGACCCATTCCTCCTGCCCTATCCTTGCATCTCCTATGGAGAATCCACGTATCCACATACCATACCTGAACACTACAGACAATTTAGTACGGCCAATCTACCTAACCTGCACATCTTTAGACTGTGGGAGGAAACCCACACAGACACGGGGATAATGTGCAAACTCCACACAGACAGTCGCCCGAGGGTGGAATCGATAGGGTTAGGGTTAGGGTTAGGGTTAGTGAGTCCCTGGCGCTGTGAGGCAGCAGTGTTAATCACTGAGCCACCGTGCTGACCAGTTGGAGGCAAGATGGCACTGAAGTATGGCCACAGGGTTCCAGCAGCGGTGGGGTGGTTCCATGTCATGGTTGGACCTGGGTATGTGACAGCGGAGATGGTGACGCCCTGGCTGTAATGGTGTGTGGGGACTCGGGCACCTGAGTTTTTGCAGACTGAGGGATGGACTTTTGTGGCTTAGTTTTTCTGGTGGCCGGGATTCATGATGGAAGTGGGAGACTGATCTGGACAGTACCTTTTCTTTTGGCTGTTTCTTTTACTTCTGCTTCTATTTTAACCTTGTCTCTTGTATACAAAGATAGCACTAGAGCATGGCGATTTTGTACACTTTGCACTATACTCCAGAATAAAATCTAAATCTGTTCTGATCATACTAACTGAGGGATATACTGGTCAGGTTTCAAGGACATCTCCCTTATTCTACTTCCAGGTAGTATAGAAACATTGAATCCCTACCGTGTGGAAACAGGCCCTTCGGCGCAACAAGCCCACACCAACCCATCCCCCTTAATCCAGGCATCCCTTGAACACTACGGGCAATTTAGCATAGCCAATCCACCTAACCTGCATGTCTTTGGATTGTGGGAGGAAACCGGAGCAAACCCACTCAGATACGAGGAGAATGTACAAACTCCACACAGACAGTCAGCCGAGGGTGCAATCAAACGCGGGTCCCTGGTGCTGTGAGGCAGCAGTGCTAACCATTCAGCCACCGTGCCGCCCTAAGTAGTAGCATGGCGATCTTTGCCATCCACTTGCAAAAATAGACAAGGCCTCAAATGGACATTAGATGGCACCTGCTTCAGAGTGGTGCTCCCTCAGCACTACATCGCAGTGTCTGAGTAAATTGCACAGTCAGGCCAATGGAGTGGGTCTCAACTCCCACAATTTTGAGACTCAGCAAGAAGTGATACCACTCAGACATGATCGGAGATTTGTGCATTGGTTGGGCCTGTACTCATTAGAAGAACCTTACTGAAACACACAAGGTTCTAATGGGACTCAACAGGAGCAGGCCCTGAGAGAGGCAGTGTATATGATTTTAATCACTGGTGCCTGTGCCTTCAGGGAGCACTGCCTCTCTCTCAATGGCCAGAAGTGCTCGTGAAGAAGTGTGTGGCCTGTGCTCCATAATAAAGGTCTAGGGCTCAAGACTGCCCTGGAGTAAGATCCCGAGTTTCTGAGGCATGGGTGGCCAGAGTACATTCTGGTAATGTAACCCAGTCTCGGCCACATTTCTTCCTGCACAGGTGTGGCCCAATAAAGGCCTTGCTAAAGCTCGGAATCCCCACACAAGGCCCTGAACCAAATTCCAGGAAGTCAAGCACGAGGGTCACCAACAGAGACAAGTCCCCCTCGCTGGACATGGACTTGGTGAGGCTTACTCAACCAGTCACACCACCACTCCCCCCACCAACACCGCCCCCCCATATTAGCAGCAAGTACAAGAGAAAACCAGTCTCAGATTGGAGGACCAGTGAATGTTTAGAAAAGTGTGAGCAGTGAGGGGATCACCAAGGCTGCTGCAGTCACATTTTGCCTGGGGCAGGAAGCTTTGAACCAGAGACTTTTTACCCCAGGGCTGGGTAAAGGGGCCAGGCTGTGGGAGCCAGGCTGGGAGAGGCCCAGTTTTTACTGCATCTGACAGGGAAGGAGGAGGTTACAGTGGAGGCGGGTGAAGGCAGAGGGGTCACAGAGGGAAGACAGGGAAACTTACTAAGATAGTAGGAACTGCGGA
Source organism: Ginglymostoma cirratum (assembly GCA_024137785.1). Classification (NCBI taxonomy): domain Eukaryota; kingdom Metazoa; phylum Chordata; class Chondrichthyes; order Orectolobiformes; family Ginglymostomatidae; genus Ginglymostoma; species Ginglymostoma cirratum. The sequence goes on from JAHRHZ010000027.1 coordinate 4,680,608, forward strand.
TGCTGGAGAATCTGAGATAACAAGGTGTAGAGCTGGATGACCACAGCAGGCCAAGCAGCATCATAGGAGCAGGAAAGCTGACGTTGCGGGCCTAGACCCTTGGATACTTACTAGGTGTTATATGAGGCAGTTAATACCTGAAAGGGTTAACTAATTCACTGAAGAATGTCCACCCACCCATAAAGTACTATACTTGGGAGGAGCTAACCAGTTCCAGAGTTGGTATTCTCCAGTGTTAACTGCCTAAAGTTAATCTCGTAATATGTAGCCATTGAGCCTGATATCTCATAAGGGGCAATCATGTATCTGAGATGTAGTTTAACCATCTATTAAGTGCTAAGCAATAAACCTTTACTGTAAGACTCTTTTCTGCTGAAAAGATCATGTTGGTATCCTTCCCCATTTGGATTCGATAGCTCAACTAATATGAATAAGCAGGATTGTAGGCACCATTATTTATTGGCAGGCTGGCAATCAATGCTCTAAGACAAGGCGGTTGCAAGGGGAATAGGGGAAAGTTAGGGAGGTTTCAAGGATGCTAGAGGGAAGCTGCAAAAAGGATAGGGAGGGGAGAAAGAACATGAAGAATATTCATCTAACTCAGATCGAGGGAAGATGAAATCACTGAGGTAATGAATTACTTGTAAATGAATGTGGAATCTCTAACTTAGGGTTGCAAATGTCCAGGACATAATATCAGAGGAAAGTGCAGCAAGTGCTATTTTAACATTGTGACAATTTTAAATTGAAATCTAAGATTGAGATGTGAGATAAAACTGCCTGATTAAAATCTTCTACCTTTGTGTACATGAGATGAAAATTCTATCACTCCGGTCTAAGGAAGGCATGTTAAGGATGTTAGATAACAAGGTATAGAGCTGGATGAAAACAGCAGGCCAGGCAGCATCAGAGGAGCAGGAAAGCTGATGTTTTGGGTCTGGGCCCTTCTTCAGAAATGGGGGAAGTGAAGGGGACTCTGGAATAAATAGACGCGCGAGGCAATGATGGAAGGTGGGTAAAGGAGCAGATAGATGGAGAGCAGACAGACAGGTCAAGGAGGTGGGGATGGAGCCAGTAAAGGTGAGTGTAGGTAGGGAGTTGGGATGAGGGTTGGTCAATTAAGGAAAGATGGATAGGTCAAGGAGGTGGGGATGAAGTTGGTAGGTAGGAGGTGGGGGTGGGGGTTGGTCAGTGAGGTGGGAGGAGTGGATAGGTGGGAGAAAAGATGGACAGGTCAGGGAGGCGGGGACGAGATGGGCTGGTTTTAGGCTGAGCTCAGGGGTGGGAAGATTTTGAAGCTTGTGAAGTCCACATTGAGACCATTGGGCTGCAGCGTTCCCAAGCGAAATATGAGGTGCTGTTCCTGCAGGCTTTGTGTGGCATCATTGTGGCACTGGAGGAGGCCCAGGATGGACATGTCGTCCAAGGAATGGGAGGGGGTGTTGAAGTGGTTCGCAACTAGTTTGTTCGCGAACTGAGCGTAGGTGTTCCACAAAGTGGTCCCCAACCCTCTGCTTCATTTCCCCGATGTAGAGGAGGCCACAATGGGAACAGCGGATGCAGTATACCACATTAGCAGATGTGCAAGTGAACATCTGCTTGATATGGAAGGTCTTTTTGGGGCCTGGGATGGAGGTGAGGGGAGAGGTGTAGGGGCAGGTGTAGGACTTCCTGCGGTTGCAGGGAAAAGTGCCGGGGGTGGTGGGGCTAGTGGGGAGTGTGGACCGGAAAAGGGAATCACAGAGTGGTCCCTCCGGAAGGAGATAAGGGTGGGGAGGGAAAAGTAGCCTTGGTAGTGGGGTCAGATTGAAGATGGTGGAAGTGGTGGAGGATGATGCGTTGGATCCGGAGGTTGGTCGGGTGGTACGTGAGGACGAGGGCGATTCTGCTTTTGTTGTTATTGTGGGGAGCGGGTGTGAGGGATGAGTTGAGGGAAATGCGAGAGACACGGTCGAGGGCGTTCTCAACCACTGTGGAGGGGAAATTGCAGTCCTTGAAAAACGAGGACATCTGGGATGTCCGGGAGTGGAATGCCTCATCTCGGGAGCAGGGGTGGCGGAGGCGAAGGAATTGGGAATAGGGGATGGCATTCTTGCAGGAAGGTGTGTTATTGCGGTGTGGGGGTGGTATATGGTTTCCGCTTTTCCCGATGTGGCCTCCTCTACATCGAGGAAATCAAGCGGAGGCTTGGAGACCGCTTTGTGGAACACCTACGCTCGGTTCATGGCAAACGACTGCACCTCCCAGTCGCAAACCACTTCAACTCCCCCTCCCACTCCTTGGACGACATGTCCATCCTCGGCCTCCTCCAGTGCTGCAACGATGCCACCCGAAGGTTGCAGGAACAGCACCTCATATTTCGCTTGGGAACCCTGCAGCCCAATGGTATCAATGTGGACGTCACAAGCTTCAAAGTCTCCCCACCCTGGATCTCATTCCAAAACCAGCCCATCTTGTCCCCACCTCCTTGACCTGTCCATCTTTTCTCCCACCTATCCGCTCCTCCCACCTCACTGACCAACCCCCACCCCCACCTCCTACCTACCAACCTCATCCCCACCTCCTTGACCTGTCCGTCCTCCCTCAATTGACCAACCCCCATCCCAACTCCCTTCGTACACTCACCTTTACTGGCTCCATCCCCGCATCCTTGACCTGACCGTCTTCTCTCCACCTATCTGCTCCTTTACCCACCTTCCATCATCGCCTCCCCCACACTCTCTATTTATTCCAGGGTCCCCTTCCCCTCCCCCATTTCTGAAGAAGGGTCTAGGCCCGAAACGTCAAGCTTTCCTGCTCCTCTGATGCTGCTTGGCCTGCTGTGTTCATCCAGCTCCACCTTGTTATCTCAGATTTTCCAGTTCCTACTATCTCCATGTTAAGGATGTTGATTTTTTTTTTTGTAGAAATGTGGCAGTTATTTTGAAAATAATGTTTGTGGATAACTTGTGGCTGTTTTCTTGCAGCTAATTTAAAAACCGTGGCATCAATGTTTTTTCTTGCATTTTTCAGCTTTAAATTTAATGGAAGAATGCTAATTATGGAGGATACTGCTGAAGTCTTCTAATACTGCTTTTTGTGCGAGTCCAACTATGTGCAGGTGCAGCAGGTAATTCAGAAAGCAAATGGAATATTGTCCTTCATTGCTAGGAGGATGGAGTTTAAAAATGGGGAGGTTATGCTGCAGCTGTACAGGGTGCTGGTGAGACCACGCTGGGAGCACACTGTGTAGTTTTGGTCTCCTTACTTGAGAAAGGATGTACTGGCACTGGAGGGGGTGCAGTGAAGATTCACTAGGTTGACTCCAGAATTGAGTAGGTTGGCTTATGAGGAGAGATTGAGTAGACTGGGACTCATCGGAATTTAGAGCAAAGAGAGAAGACCTTATAGAAACACATAAAATTATGAAGTGAATAAATAAGATAGAAGCAGAGAGGTTGTTTCCCCTGGCAGGTGAAACTGGAACTAGGGGGCATAGCTTCAAAATAAGGAGGAGCAGATTTAGGACTGAGTTGAGGAGGAACCTCTTCACCCAAAGGGTTGTGAATCTATGGAATTCCTTGCCCAGTGAAGCAGTTGTGATGATCTCATTGAATGTTTTTAAGGCAAAGGTAGGTTTTTGAATAGTACAGGAATTAAAGGCTGTGGTGAGTGGGAGGGTAAGTGGAGCTGAGCCCACGAAAACATCAGCCATGATCTTATTGAGCGGCAGAGCAGGATCAATGGGCCAGAATTTTTTTTAATATTCTTATGTATACAGCAACATAAATGCAGAAAATGATGCTACTATGTCACTGTCTCACCTAATAAATGAGCTAATGAGAAAAATAACTGAAAACTAAAAGGTAGCCTCTGAAAAATAAAAATATTGTTGTGTCTTGGGTTTTTTTTACCGTCTGCAGTATTTTGCTCTCCTGTTATTTGCTTCACACCGGGCTAAACCACACTAAACACGGTTAGTTTCAATTTAAAATGAGAAAATAGTTATCATCAGTTGCAAAGTGTATTTTGTCTATTGAAGCCCATTTGTGTGGATAGAAATAGAACATATATTGCAGGTGAATCAGTTGGTGTTAACTTACTGGAAGGTTTGTGATATTTTTAAACTTGGAAGTGAAACCAGGAATCGTGTGGCAATAGATTATATCATTGTTAGCTCAAGATAATGTTAATTGTGTTTGGGACTGTTGATTATACTTATTTGCAGTACCTACGAAGCTCAAGTCTCTTGGATGTTATTGCTGTGTGGATATTGCATTGGGTCAGGTGCAAAGGAGCAGAGCTGGTTGCATAAAATGAACAGAGATAAAAGGTACTGCAGATGCTAGAGAATCCGAGATAACAAGCATGGGGCTGGATGAACACAGCAGGTCAAGCAGCATCATAGGAGCACTATCCTCTCCTCTATCCATCCTCTATCCGCCTCCCCCTCTCTCCCTATTTATTTCAGAACCCTCTTCCCCTCCCCCATTTCTGATGAAGGGTCTAGGCCCGAAAAACGTCAAGTTTTCCTGCTCCTATGATGCTGCTTGACCTGCTGTGTTCGTCCAGCCCCACGCTTGTTATCTTGCATAAAATGAACAACCATGTTGTGTGCATTTGTCTATTAAAGGCACGGTTGTAAAGTGTCTCCAAAAACAAAAGGTGAAATCTTGTTTTATATTTCATATCCCTTTGAAAATAAAAACATTCTGAGCCTGTAGTTTACATATATATATATACTTTAATTCAAATATTCAACAAAAATAGCCACTTTCTTTGATTGTCTACACATTTTGCCAAACCAAATAATATCAGTTTCCCTTGAGGTTGGGCTCAAATTCTTTTCAGAAAATATATATATTTTATATATATATATATTTATTTCATTGAAATTTTATAATTTCTACAAATCCAACGTATTCACCATAAAGAACTGATTCGATCATTTCATGATATCGAAACATTCAGAACCAGAAGTGGGGATTCATGTAAGCTGAACAAGGGACAATGGTCAAGTCTGTGGGAAGAGCTTCCAGCCAACGTGACTGGATCAGGAAATTTGTCAAGCTACTCACTCAGGCTTTACGAAGGGATATGTTTGATCTACTTAACTGGAGCATAGTGATCCCTCTGGTTGAAAGAAATAATTGTGTTAATATTCACGATGTGATACATATAAATTGGTGAATTCAGTTCAAAAGAGGAATCAATAGATTCTTGTTGGATTTCAAGTGTCATCAATGCTCATCAAAGGATATTGGTGAATGTATCCTTAGTAATTGTTAACACGCTAAGCAGGGGTTATACATGTATGAATCAAACATGCATCCACGGTCAACCCTACCATCCATAATATTCTTAAACTGGAAAAATCTAAACAGGTCCTCACCAAGGATTGCACATGGGGTCTTCCTGCTCAAGAAGGCTCAGCAACATCTTAAACTTAGATAACTATTCTAAAATCTGAGGGATGCAATAAAGTTACTGCACTACTAATCTAGAACCCCAGACTAATATTCTGGGAACATGGGTTCAAATCCCACCATGGTAAACGGTGAAATTTGAATTCAATAAAAAAAAATTCAGGGAATTCACTATTGTCGAAAAGATTCATCTTGATCACTAATGCCCTTTAGGGAAGGAAACTACCATCCTCACCTGCTCTGGCCCACATGCGACTCCAGACCAACAGCAATGATTGACTCTTACCTGCCCTCTGGACAATTAGGGATGGGCGATAAATGCTGGCCTAGCCAGTGATGCCCAAATTCCACAAGCAAATATAAAATAAAACTTACTTCATTCACCTTCAATGTAGCTGCTCAGGAATAAGATATTCTGAGGCCTCACATTACCCATAGCGTCTGACCAGCTCTGGCTGGCTCATCAAAATCAGGCAAGCAAAGAGGCTGTGATATCTCAGTTCAACAGCCATTGATTTCCAACGAGTCTACATTACAGATCAGACCGTGCTGAAGGCACAAGTGTGGGTAAAGCTCTGGTTCCGTTCTACCTTTTGGAATTCAACTGAATTTAACTCTCTTCCACTTTTCTAACAGAGAGTACAAGTTTTGATACAGTACAACACCATCAGCTGGCAGCTTATTTTGACCCTCAAATAATTCACTTTAAAAACAGGTGGAAAAAAAACTGAAAAAAGTATAGCTGCTGCATCATTTGCTTTTTGTCAAACAACATTTTGGTTCCCTGCAATGATCCTTTGAAATGTTCCAGAGTGCCACTGGAAATTGCTGACCTGAACCAACTCATCTTTATTGTTCTGATAAAAAGTTTTATGAAAATGAAAAATAATTGAGCTCCTTTGAACGATTACAGCTCTGGTTGAGTCTCTAGATGTAGCTGCGTCAAACTCCGAGAGCTTTCGTAAAATGGAATCGAAAGGGTCCTCCTAGGGCAACCAAAAAAGTTGTGACGTCCCTTTAAGGATTGCTGTCCTACCATTGGAGACAGTGTCATCAAGGACAAGACTAAGACAGGGATCTGAGGGTGCACTTTCCATTTCCACAGCATGAGAGGACAAAGCTAGTTGCTGGGAGAACTATGAAGGCTGTGCCAAGAATTAAGAAAGGGCTACTTTTCACTTTGACAAATGGGGTTGGAGGTTCAGCCTTGCCCATTATTGCCCAGCTGTGCCTTCCCCATTACTGTGCCACCACTGATCCAGAGCCTGGTAAAGTCTGAAGCCAGAATCCAAAAGTTGCATGCAGAATCATTGAGCAAAGTGTCTCATTGCAGTTCCAAAATGTACAAGGGGAACAAAAGGAGAACAACAGCTCTGCTTCATCACCTTAAGTGACCACAGGCGAGACTGTGGATATTAGAAGGAACACAAGGGTTAACTGCATGATGAGATACCATAATCCCAGATGCATAAAACACTTCTTCCCATTCTGTCCTGGAGAGTTTCAAAACACTCCTGGGTTAACCACATGAATGCACTCATATTAAGTCAACATATGACACAGAAGCTGTGACATGACTTGTTAACAGCACCCACCTAGACAATCACAGAGGCCATGGACTTACGCAGCCCCAGAGTGTGGTTCACATCTGGCTAACCTGTCTCCAAGTCAGGAGGATGTCGGTCCAACTTAAACTCCAGGCATATGAGCACATGATCCAGACGGTATTCTCACTGCAAAACTGTAGAAGTTCTGCACTGAGGTGCTGTCTTTCAGACAATGTGTTAAACCAAGACCCTCTGCCCTCTCGGTTGACTATAAGAGATGCTAGAGCAGGGAGATCCTCCTTGTAATCTCTTGGTCAAAATTATTTCCTCAAACTAAATCACTAAAGCAGATTATCTGATTATTATGACAGGATTGTTTGTACAAGTCGCATTGTGCGATGAGAACAGTGACTACACTTCAGAAGTACTTCATTCACTGAGGACTATCTCAACTTGTGAAATGGAATGATTTAAATGCAAGTCATTTTGATGTTAAGAATGTTTTTGGGTTGTGGCTTGCCACATTGGGTTGGAGACACTCTACATAGTACTCAAAGGAGATGATGGTGTCACCGATTGCAGACCAGTAGCTGTCACGGATGCAGTTTTACTCATCACTGTTGGTTATAAGCCACAACCCACGTAAACACCCACCCAGCCTCTCTTATGAAGACTGGGCTAAAAGTTGACTCACAGTTGCCATCAATCCTGAATGATCAGAGAAGACCAAGTCATTCTGACGCAATCTTAAAGTCACAGTCAAGACATTCAGGAGGGAAGTTAGCAAATGGTTATTCACACAAATGGTGATGGAAGTCTCAAAATCTCTCCTAAAAGCTGTGGAAGTAACCTCAAATATTTTGAATTAGTTTAAGTCTGAGATTAATACATTTTCCAAGAGTCCATGGTGGGCAATGGAGGTAGGATTAAGATAAGCTAACATTTTTGATTAAACAACAGCCCAGGTTCAAGGGGCTGAGGGGCCTCCTAAGTGCAGTTAGGCCTGATTCCTTTTTGAGATGTATTAGCACAGCGCTTAATCTATTGGTGTTAATTCTTGTGACAGCAGTTTGGAAGCTGGAAGCTGTGACACATATATTAAATGTTTATGCAAGAACCTCACCAAATCTAACATCTACTCAAATATGATCATAGCTCTTTTCATCATTTCGTGGAAGCTAGAGGAATGTGCCAGGTAACTAATCAGAAGACACAGCACGTGATCTAAACTGTTTCAACTATAGCTTGCATGTGCATAGCACCTTCAGCATAGCAAAACATCCCAAGGTGCACCACAGGGGAGTTACCACAGAAGAGGAAATGTAGAGAGGTAACCAAAGCTATATCAAAGAGGTGGATTTTAAGTAGCATCTTAAAGGAGGAGAGAAAAGGCAGAGGGCTTTAAGGAGGGAATTGTACAAGGCGCTTAGTGAACGGAGACAGAGGCAGAATGATAAAATTCACAAAGGTGCAACTTGGAACTGAAAAGAAATAAGTTGGAGAAATAACTGAGCAGGAAGAGACAGCGTGTGAGGAGAATAAATGGGTGCACAGAATAAAATTCAAGTTTGTCTGATTTGCTTTTCATATGTTCAATGGCACTGACGAATCATCTTGAAGGGCTGGGCTGCTTTTGTTGCATATGGGGTTAAGAGACAGCGAGAATTCACATTCCTCCCACACTGAAGCTATTTTCATTTTGGATAATGATTCAGCCCTTGGTATGTTCACCAGACTCTAACTCAATGCCACAGGAATAGCAACCCACTGGCAGTCAGTCCTGCTTCTGCTGATAGATTTTAATACTCGTTCTCAGAATGTGAACGTCGCTAGAAAGGCTGATATTTTTGCCCAGGTTGACAGAACTGAATGGACTGTTGAGCTTTCTCAGAGGGCATTTGACAATCAGCCACTTTGCTATGGGCCTAGATTCACCTATAGGTCAAGACCAGGTAAAGGCAGCAAGCTTTCTTTCCAAAGAGGAGTTCTGGGAACCTGTTGAGTTCTTTAAGTCAATCCAACAGTTTCACAATCAGTTCTTATTGACACAAGATTTCCACTGATTTAATTGAGGCCAGATTTCCAAATCGTCGGAAGGATTGACTTACATTCGACCTGGTTTAGAACCCAAGGTCTTGAGTTTATGATGTGATGTGACCATCACTTCAGTCAGAATGCGGCAGAGGAGGTTGACATTGGGATGGGAATTGGCAGGTTTGAGGGTGGGGTGTGGGACCAGGCTGCAGAAGATCCGAACTTACGAGGGAATTGGCTCAAATTCACATTCCTGAGGTTTCACAAAGCAAGAGTCCTCTTGAGGTTTGTAAGAGTGGGAGAAAAGGGGATAATTTAGTGGTCATGGTTAGTCAACACTAGACTTGCGTATTTTCAATGTTTTGCTGGATTACATGTCAGAGTGGAAAGTTGTAGAAAAACAAGAGTTCCACTAAGGAGTGGATTAAGACAGAAAGGCATAGAATGAAGCCAGCTTTCATTTCAACAAGGAACTGAAGCTTTCTTGAATTTGCCCCTACCTCAGCTCATCTGCACCTGAAACACTTATAGCTTAGTTACTTCTAGAGTTGAAGATTCCCTAACCCTATCACTCTTTAACAAGCCTCTCATCTTCCACCCTTTCCAACATGAGCATATCCAAAACTCTTTGGCCAATTTTCTAACTCATAGAATCATAAAATCCCTGCACAGTGTAGAAGCAGGCCATTCAGCCCATTGAGTCCACACTGACCCTCCGAAGAGTGTCCCACTCAGACCCACACGCCTACGCTACCTCTGTAACCCTGCATTTCCCATGGCTAATCCACCCAGCCAGCACACCCCTGGACACTAAGGGTAATTTAGCATGGCCAATCCACCCAGCCTGCACATCCCTGGGCACTAG
>JAHRHZ010000027.1:4690468-4731567 GCA_024137785.1 Ginglymostoma cirratum
GGCTAATCCACCGTAACCTGCGCATCTTTGGACTTGGACTGATTACCTATCACCCTTTATGGTCACTGAGCTGCGTTGATTTTTTAACTCCAGCAGCACCTTAATTTAAAAACTCTCATCCTGACTTTCAACTTCTCAATAGCCCCACTCCTCCTTATTTCTGTAACTTCCTCCAGTCCTACATAGCTCCAGGTGTCCTCCTCCAACTCTGGCCTCTCATGTTTCCAATTTTGATCATCCATCATTAATGGCCACACTTTCAGTTGCTTTGACCTGAAGCTTTGGATAGGTGATAAAATAAATGAAAATTATTACTGCTAAGCCAGGTTGGTTCCATCTAGACTCACTCATCTTAGATCAAAGCCCATCTGCACACTCACAGAAAAACAGCCAAATTTCAAACCTGACCCTGAAGTCCGGAATCTTTTATCAATGTTTAATGGGCTTGTGGTCTGTATTGTCACTCAAACCGAATTGGCTTTGAATGTAGTCACTTGCTGGGCCATTTCTGGGAGTAATTAGAGATGTCAGTCACATTGCTGTGGCTCTGGCTCTGGAGTCACATTTAGGCCACGCCAGGTAAGGACGGAAAATTTTCATCATTGCCACCAACGAAGTCTACAACTTTAATCAGGAATCTAAATTATGAATAGGTTAGGTCTATTTTCTTTAGAATGGAGGAATCCCTAGAGAAAATATTCCAATATTCTGAATAAAAGTCAAAAATCTATTATTTTATTACATTGTTTGTGGCAGTGAAAGGTTTTAAAATTGCAGGGAAATTAAAAGTTACGAGCGTAAGAAGGCAACGATCAATGATCAATTTCACCCAGGGCAGTAAAAACATTGGGCCTCCCATTGGAGATAGAAATGAAACCTCTTTTTCTCATGAAGTCATGAGACTTTGGAACTACCTCCCTTGAAAGACAGTAAAAACAGAATTTCTAAATATTTTTAAGGCAGTGGAATATAGATTCCTGATAAATGAAAGGAATGAAAGGTTACCAGTGGGCTAGGTGCGAATGTGGAGTAATCAGATCAACCATTAGTGTATTGAATGGTGGAACAGGCTTGAGGGCACGAATGGCCTCCTCCTGCTCACAATTTGCATGTTTTGAAGTTGTTACTAAAGAGGTCTATCAATGGGGAATTGTCGGTGGGTTCAAGAAACAATTAAATGAAGAGGAAATAATTTTGGCAAAGGCATTTTAAGAGATTAGAGGTTCCATCACATGTTCTCCATTCTATCCTCTCACTCTTGCCATTGGCGGTACAACACATCATGTTCCTTTTCCAACTCTCTCATATCCATTGGCAAGCAAACAGATTCTTTATTACTTGATTGTCCATTAAAAATCATCCAATCAGATTGTTTTTCTGTCCTCTTCTCAGATTTTGGTTGTGGGCATATTTTTTTTTTCTCCACAGCTTTGTTCACAGCAGAGATAAATCCTTAACTTCAAGAGGAGCCAGGAGGGTTGGTAACCTGCACAGAGATGGGTATGGGGAGATGGTGGGTAAGTGAGGTTCAGAGTTATCAGATGTGGAGTCCTATGGCATCACATTCCCCAAAGATATGGAGATGCCGGTGTTGGACTGGGGTGGACAAAGTCAGCAGTCAAATGACACCAGGTTATAGTCCAACAGGTTTATTTGAAATTATAAATTTTCAGAGCGCTGCTCTTTCATCAGGTGACAAAGGAGCAGCACTCTGAAAGCTTGTGATTTCAAATAAACCTGACGGACTATAACCTGGTGTGGTGTGACTGCTGACCTTCTTTCAAAACCCAGCAAGGCAAGAAGTGTATTGCTCTTTCAAGAACAGATCCCACTATCTCAGACAATTGTCTCATTACAGAAAATGATGTTCTTTTGAAGTGTAGCCACTGTTGTAATGGGGAAACATGACAATTTGACCCTATCTAAATCTCACCAAACAGCAAACCACCAGATGCTTTCAGTGACATTGGTTGAATTATAAGGAGAAAGAACATTCCTGCTCTTTTATACCTGTCTGATGGATCAGGCCTGAGATAGCACCTCTGACAGTCTAATGCACACTCACTCCCCCACGCCTAAACTCAGTATTGCACTGGGAGTATTGGCTTGGAATTCTTCGCTCACACCTTTGAAGTGGGGCTTAATTTATACTCTTGGAAGCTGAGCCACCACTGAGATTGATGCAGAAACAGTTTAAAATAGCATAAAGACGGAATTGAGTATAAGGGAGAATGAACAGTGCAGTGTTAGACCCCAGTGAGTAATATTGAACTGATCATTGAAATGCCTCGCCTGAAACTATTCTTCAAACATTTGTGGATCATGCCTGGATCACCTTGATGTTTGAGGGAAATTGGGAGGACGAAACCACTGACAATTGCCTTGTAAAGTTTGCTGGTTTCATCACAAATAAAAGGGATTTCCCACCTTTCACCAGCCTGAGTACAATTGAGATTCACAGCATGATTGCAAGGAAACAGAAAGAAACAGATATCTCAATCGCACTACAACCACAAGGTCAGAACAGAGCTTTAAATACAATATAATCCATTGAACTTAGTTTTTAGCAAAATCTCATTACCATAGTCCTTTTTGAATAGAAACATTTTGCATCATTCTGTGCAGGATTTGCATTCACGTATTATTGTCAGCTCTCTCAGATGAGGAAAGGCATTACAGCTCAAAAGCAGCATTTTCAGCAGATGGAAAAATAATATAATCACACCTTCCGTTTCTTTACACAATTTATCTGAACAGTATCAATACACAAGGGGACCAAAATCTACCCATAGATGAACAGCAAACACACCACCACTTTTACCTCCATGACACCTAGATAGAACAAATTACTGCAGATGCTGGAATCGGTACTGATAATCAAAGATGCTGGAGATCACAGAAGGTCAAACAGCATCCATGGAGTGAAAGCAAGCTAATGTTGAGTCTAAATGACCCTTCGTTAGATCTGAGATGAAGCTCCACTGATGAGTCATCTAGACACAAAACTATAGCTTGCTTTCTCTGTATGGATGCTGCCTGACCCCCTGTGATCTCCAGCACTTTTTGTTTTCAGTCTCCATTACACCTGCTTTGTTACCTTGCTGGCAGAGGGTAGGAGAAAGTGGAAACTTTTCTCTCCAAAAAGTTCAGCCCTAGAAATTGAATACTTTCACAAACGGCTCAGCACAGTCAGAGAGTGCAACTCCCTCATCTCTACCCCTAACTTGGGGAGGCAGTGGCATAGTGGTTATGTCGTTGGACTAGAAACACAGAGCCCCAGACCATTGATCTGGGATTATGGGTTCAAAACCCAGCATGGCAAATGGTAAAATTTGAATTCAACAGAATGAAGAACTGGCCTAGTGTTGAACATGATTGTCATTAAAACCCAAATGGTTCTGTCATGTTCTTCAGAAAATGAAATCTAGCCTTACCTAGGCCTGTAGTCTAGGTGCACAACAATGCTGTTGACTCTTAGCTGCCCTCTGGACAATTTAGGATGAGTACTGAATTCTAACCTAGCCAGTGATACCCACATCCTGTGAATGAGTTAAAATTAACTTGCCAAAAGTGTTTTCTACCACACTAACAGTGGTTTGCAATGGTGAAAAAGGATTTTCCCTCGTACCCTTAAGGAACTCAGAGAATCCCAATGCTGTAATCCTGTAAAACCTGGCAGTGAATTTGTACACAGAAAGATAATAGATCAGTTGAGCTCTTTTTTTCATTAAAATTTTACATTTGGTTGAGGGATAAAGATTTGCCAGGCCACCTCAGAAACACTTCTCCCATGTCCTTCTTCGACATTGTATAATGGGACCTTTGATTAACAGCCAATAGGACAATTGGGATCGTCCAGAAGCTATAGACCCATGTTATAGAAGGTCACACGCACTCGGTGCTGTTGACACTAGAATTCCTTGCAAATAAATTCCTCATAGTCACTGCAGAGGATTGGAGTATAAATATAGGGAAGTCTTATTAAAATTGTAAAATGTGCTGGTGAGATTACATCTGGAGTACAGTGAGAAGTTTTGGTCCCTTTATTTAAGGAAAAATATTATTTAATTGGAGGCAGTTCAGAGACATTGACTGGGATGATCTCTGATATGGAGGGATTGTCTTATGAGCAAAGGCTAAGCAGGTTGGGACTCTACTCACTGGAGTTTAGAAGAATGAGAGGCAATCTCATTGAAACATGTAGGATTCTTAAGGGGCTTGATGGGATAAATGCTGAGAGGATGTTTCCCCTCATGAGAGTGTCTAGGACTGGAGGGTCTTAGAATAAATTTAAGTCTGAGATGAGGATAAATTTCTTCTCTCAGAGGGTTAAGAGTCTTTGGAAGTCCTTTCCACAGAGAGCTGTGGGGGCAGAATCGTTGTGTATATGTAAGGGTGAGATAAATTCTAGATCAGTCGGGGAATCTGAAGTTACGGGGAAAGGGTAGGAAAGTTAGGAATGTCAGATCAGCCATGATCCTATTGAATGGTGAAGCAGGCTTGAGGATCCAAATGGACTGCTCCTGTTTCTATTTCTTATGGTCTTTGGAGTTGACTTTAGCTTATAAATATCCTGTCCCAGCTTTTTACATTCATATTTTTAATGGCATAGAAATGTAAATGGGCACAAATCCTTTTGAGTTTAAATCCTTCACGATTTTGAACTGTACTCGGGTCAACAAGCAATATGAGGGGGCTTTAACTTCCTCTTTCTTTCAATTTATCACATGACCTGACATGTTCTCATGGTCAATAATTGCAAAGTTACACTGCAGACAAGCTCTCCCATTGCTATTCCTGTGGTGCTCTCCCACAACGTTGTTGATCAAGGAAAGTTTCGCTATTAAAATTCATTCTCAGGTAAGGAAATGAAGCAGTTTAGATGCAGAACTACCTCTACCTTAGTAATGGGACATAACCCTCAGAGCAAGCTTAACAACTCGGTGTGACATTTCTTTTACACCACACCAGCAGTCTTTGAAATTCCTGCACATATGATTGCCCAGTTGTACGCTGTAGGCCAAATAGGAAATAGGTTTCTACTGCCTTAAATCCATTTATGAATTAGACAAAAGGCCAGGAGAATTGACTTGTTTTCTAGGTAAAGTCAGTTTACAACCGTGGGTCACAAAAGGTAAAAAGATAGTGTTCTATCCAACTATAATATCCAGACACAGGTAAGAATAGTTACCTACACAATCCACATCTCTGGAAGTTTTTGCTATGCTTATTGTGCTGCAGCCTAACTTCTCCTGATCTCAGTCACCAGAAACATTAGCGCATGAGCCAAAAGGGGCTAAACTCAATGCAAAATTAGTAGCAAACAAACTGAGGGGCTTCAGTAAAGTGAGAGATCAAGTGGGCTGAGATTGATCCCCTCAGAGTAGTGAAGGAGATTCAATAGAGCCATCTGTGGCTAGGAAGGTATTGTCAAAACAGATGGGAAGAAACTGTTTTCATTGGGAGAAGATTCAGTAACCAGAAGATACAGGTTTTGGATAATTGACAGGGGGGTGATGAGAAGGCTTTAAAACCACACAGTAAATTATGGAAGATCTGTCTAAGATGTTAGAGTAAGCAGATTTTAGCGTTGAATGTCAAAAGGAAATTGGATATGTTTTTGAAAAGGAAAAGCTTTGGAGGCCTCTGGAAAAAGGTGATGGGGGGTGGGTGGGGAAGGGTGGGCACTAACTGGATAGCTATTTCAAAACTCTGAGGAAGGGTCACCGGACCCGAAACATTAACTCTGATTTTGTCTTCTCAGATGCTGCCAGACCTGCTGAGCTTTTCCAGCAACTTTGTTTTTGTTCCTGATTTACAGCATCCGCAGTACTTTCGTTTTTTTTAGCTATTTCAAAGAGTCAGCATAGGCACAATGGACCAAATGGCCTCTTGTAATAAATGATTCTGACAAGTAAATGTGCTTTAAGGATGGATTAATGCCTCCGAGAGGCACAAAAGAGTTTCAAGTGAATGACTTAAGATTTTCATACTAATGTCACATGCTATAATTTTAACCCCTAAGTTCCCTGTCTGGCAGAGATGTAAATGTAATTGATGAGAAAACACATTACACCTTTACATTGACTATGTAGCAAACAGCACCTATATACACAATTCCACTAATCACTAGTCAACCTGAAGGTATAAAGTATCCATAACTGTAGTGTCAACATGCTCTGATCACTTAAAAGCCCACAGACAGGTTTTTAGTAAATGGAAGTTAATCCACCAAAAATAAGCCCTGTTTTATCAGTTAA
Source organism: Ginglymostoma cirratum (assembly GCA_024137785.1). NCBI lineage: Eukaryota > Metazoa > Chordata > Chondrichthyes > Orectolobiformes > Ginglymostomatidae > Ginglymostoma > Ginglymostoma cirratum. Next base: position 4,696,729 of record JAHRHZ010000027.1, read on the forward strand.
CTGTTCAGTAACATAGTTGTAATGATGCATGGCTCTTTACAATTTTCATATCAAAAAATATCAATAAACATGAACTTTTTAAGACTTTTCCCTTTAGATACAATTAAATAAGAATATTACTCTAGTCACCCCACAGCCTTTTCAGCTGAAATTCTGATGTTTCAAATATGTCAAAAGGAAAAAGGAATTCCAAAGTACTTTTCCTTCCTGGTTTAAGGCTAATGAAGGCCACCGACCTTTGGCAAAGAAATTGGGAGATAGATGATGCCTTGTCTCGCTGATGGCACAGGTCAATTGACTATTCGGAGAGATGGCATCAGTGCTTGTCATAGACTGTTTTTGTTTCATTATTTAAAATGAAAACTTCCAAGATGTTGGGTTACCAACTCTATTCGGATGTATCCTTGGAGGTATCATCCTTGCCTCCAATCCTCCTGCCCAGACAAACAGCCCTTTGTTAAAAAGACCAAGTCCAATAGTTTTCTTTTGAATAAACAAAGCTGTTCGAAGAAAACAATTTAAAAAATACAAATTTTCTTTCGACATTCCTAATATATTCTTTCTCGCGAGCAGTGTCCAGAAGATTCAACATTAATTCCCACATACTCCATGGCCTTCCTGGAAAGTTTCGCAAAATTTAATCGGAGGAGCAGGAACTCGGCACATGCAGGTTAGGTCTCCCAGGTATGGTGCCGCAACCAATTTCACATTCCCATTGTTACATCAAGCAGTTCCACGGTCAGTTTCTTGATTCTAACCCATCCTGCTGCTCTACATCTGAAAAATAGCCCACAGAGAACTCAGTAATAGACGGTGACTAAGCTCTCTCCATTATGATCTGCGGGGACACTGCCAGATCATTTCTTTCCCAGCTGGTTGCTAACGACCTCATCTTGCCTTTCAGTGAGAATTTTACTCTTTTAGAAATGTCTCAAATGTAAACAAGACACAAAAGAAGTCTAATTTCTGTTTAAAGCTAAACTCTTTTTCTTCTTCCTCTGATCTTCTGCAGTGGAGGCTTTTGTTCAAGAATTCCAATAAATTTCCAACGTAAATAAAGCAAATAAGCACTCATCCTTCTGCTCACACCCCAATAAAATGTTGGGATTGGCGCAGTGGGCAACTGTCAGTGATGAGTTTCTCATCACTTGCCATTCTTCACCCTGCTTCAGCCTGTTGTTAGCATCCAGAAACACCTCAAACTCCTTTCACATGGGATTGGGAAGTGACTTTCTTGATCTCCTGATTGTTCTGTGCTGGAGATGCTTAGTCCAACTGGAAAACAAGAGCCCCACAGTCAACTTAAATGAGATTAAATCATTCTTTTTAAAAAAACAGAAGTTGCCGAACTCATTTCCATTCACTGAAAGCCACGAAAGATCTTTAAAGTCCAGTAGCTTCAACTCCAGTGCTTTCATACTTGCCCAATACAATTTGCTCTTGAATTCACTTGGCTCTAGTTTACGTTCGATAACCTGGATGCTGAGTTGACGTCATTCGATGTAGCTTCACTGTCAGTCAGCTCCATTAATAGTTTGTTGGTGAGTGATAAACAGATACAACAGAAATGTACATCAAAAGATCTGTCCACGTCACTAGAATCAGAAAGTGCCTTTGTTCTTGAAACTTGCTTTGTCAGAATTTATGACCAAATTCTGACATTGAAAATATGCTAGTTGGTATTGTCATGTCCCAATAGCATCCACCTAGAGCTAAATTTTGGTTTGGTTGAAAACTAGGATTGAACAGAAATTTCACAATCGATGATTCTTTCTTTTATCAGTTCTCAAACATCGCCAAAGTGTTTTCATTTAATAATTCCTTTGCGAAGTGTAGCCACGTTAACGAAAGCAGTGGATGAAGCAACTGCAGCTTCCCTCAAGTGACAATGTGCTGACTGACTCGTTAATTTATCTCTTTGTTTGGTTGCTGCTCCTTGAGGGAGGAACATTGGCCAAGGAACTGGGGCCAATAATCTTCCTTCCCCACAACACATCAAAATGTTATGCCCACTTCAACCCAATTACAGCGTAACGCCCAATTTCAAAACACGGTGACAATCCCCTTAGGAACAAAAATAAGCAATGCTTTTCAGGGATAGATTAAAGGTTTGATTTGAGGATAACAAGACTTGGCCAGAAGAGTTAAGCCATTTGGGATGTGATGTTGGTGAGATGCTATGCAGCGAGGGAGGGCCAAATCGCTTACTTCTCTCAATTTGTATGTTCATATGTAAAGATGTTAGTCACTAAAAATGGAAAGTATTTAGTTTTGTTAGTGTGCAGTATTCTTTGCATCGCAATGAGATTAGAACTCAGAAAACCAATTTAGCACCCAAACCATTCATGTACTATTAAAAATTTACAAAAAAAAATTTCCCTAATTTTTTAAAGCACCATTCATGTATATAACATGCAAATATCTCGGAACTCCCACCTACTCCACCAACAGCATTTCATTAAGGCAACACGCCATCACTCTCTCAGGGTCAGTCATAGATGGGCAACAAATGTGGGTTTAGCCAGTGATACCCACAGCCTGCAAATGAATTTTAAAAAGAAGACGAGACCCTGTAAAGGTCTACTCTAGGGTTAAAGGAACTGGTGTGACATAACCATCATCTTGGCAAGAAGCATGTTTGGTTTTATCAGCCACCTGGAAGAATTGATATTGTGTGCACAAAGCCCAAACAAATTCCCTTTTCTTGCCAGTCAATAAATGAGATGACATCCTAATAGAAAAACAAGAAATTTCACCCATCTATAGCAAACACAGCATTAGAAATAGATACTGAACCTCAGACAGCATTTGCTCATTTGTTAATTTTCTTGATGTTAAAAAAAATGACTTCAAACCTTGAGCAAAATTATCATCTCTTCAAAACCTGTCCATTTGTACTCAGGGCACTTAAATCCATCTCATGATCAAGTGATTCCTTGGGGGCAAAAGCAATATCATGGAACAGTAGAACAGAAAATGAGAGAAATTATAAGGGATGAGAGATGGAGAATGGAATGCATTTGCTGGTTAAACAGGCGGAAGCTTCCCATAGAGAAGAAAAGCTTATTAAGTCGGAAGTGGAGATGAAGATATGATAGAATTAGAATTGCAAGGGTAGGCATCATGAAAAGGAACAGAGCTAGTGGAATAATCAGTTTGAAGGGTTGAAATGGAGGGATAGACTCATCAACCATTGGGATGTGGAAGGCTAGGTTATCAACTGTTACCAGAAAACTGAGACGACGTTTGCTTTTCAAATCAACCAAAAGCTACAATGCAACCTGCCGTGGGTTCAGTCAACAAATATAATTCTTCAGCCCTGGCACAGCAAGTTTGCCCATCAGATCTGAAGTGGCATTCACAAATTGCCACATTGATGCACCGGCATTGGACAGAAGGAGCTGAGAATGTGGTTCTACAAGTCCCATCGCATGCACAAAGCAGATCCCAGACAGGTCCTGCTTTCCTTCACAGAGGGAGAAGATTGAAATAATGGACAAGAGGCAGGTCTGTTCAAAGGAATAGGAGGAGCAGGCTGCACTAATGATAGGTAGTCTGGGTTCGGGAGTCCAGTCTCTTGAAGTCAGTTGTGCAACTGAGACTGAGGGAGCCTCAGTAATGATCACTTAATGAGGAAACACTTTGAAAGCTGCTGTTCACATTCTACAGGTGAGTTCCAATCTGAGAAGATGGAGAGTGTGCAAGGCAGTGTGACTCAAGCTGCTTTTGGTCTTCCAGTTAGGCATAATCTCCATCCCTCATATACCAGTGAGGGCACAGAAGATAAAGGCAGCAATGCAGATCCAAAACAGAAAAGTCAACTGCGTCCCTCGAGCTCACTGTTCCAAGCTGAACAACAAGGTCTGTACAGGTGCAGGAACTCCAAAATAACTGGGTAGTGCCAAGGAAAATTTGAGATATGCAAAAAGTTATCCATCCCATATCACTTGCATTGATACCGCATTAAATCTCATCACAGTTGCTTGATTAAGTAGAATCAGTAAAGTAAATGGATTCCAAATCAAAGATTAAAAGTGAAAGAAGCAACGAATGGGTCCAATTGTTGCCATCGCTATGCCAGCATACCATGTTGTTCTGGGCAAGGACCTACGATCACGGCTGCCAGCTGAGGTCTCAAGGACCTGATCGCCAATGTTACACACGTTGGCACCATCACCACTGGTCGTCTTTGTCTCTCACATAGGAGCTCCCTTTGTAGTCTTGTTGAATAGGCATGACTTTTGACATGTCAGCTTCCTTGTTAGGCCTTCTGAAGGTCTGGTGACAAGGAGGCTGGAGTTGATGAGCCATCCACACTCGACAATGGGATCTGCATGTGACTGTTGGCAATGTTTGGAAACTGCAAGAAACAAAAGCAGATTGTGAAAAGAAAATCATATATATCTTGCTACAATATTTTGCATCATCAAGTGGAACTTACATTTATTTAGCCACTTGAACACAATAAAACATCTCTATGTTGGAACAACATTTGATACTGATCCACATGATTTTTTTTTCAAAATTTACTCATGTAACATAGGCCTCACTGGCTGGATCAGCATTTATTGCTTGTCCCTAGCTGCTCTTGAGAAAGTGGTGGGGACCTGCCTTATTGAACCGTCGCAGTCCATGTGCTGTAGATAAACCCACAATGCTGTTAGGGATGGAATTCCAGGATTCTGATCCAGTGACAGTGAAGGAACGGTGATATATTTCCAAGTCAGGATGGCGAGTAGCTTGGAGGGGAACTTGTAGGTGGTGGTGCTCCCACGTGTCTGCTATCATTCTAGATGGTACTGGTTGTCGGTTTGGAAGGTGTTGTCTTAGGAGCCTTGGTGAAGTTCTGAAGTATATTTTTTTTTAAGATGGTACATAATGCTGTTACTGAATGTCAGTGGTGGCGGGAATGGATTCTTGTGGATGTGGTGCTAATTAAGCGGGCTGTTTTGTCCCGGATGGTGTCAAGCTTCTTGAGCGTTGTTGGGACTGCATTATTCCAGGCAAGTGGGGAGTATTCCATCACACTCCTGACTTGTGCCTTGTAGATGGTGGACAGGCTTTGGGGAGTCAGGAGGTCAGTTGCTGGATCTCTAGCCTCTGACCTGCTCTTGTAGCCATTGTGCTTTTATGACTGCATCCGTCAGTTTTAGGTTCACTAGGTTGATTCCGGAGTTGAGGGGGTTGGCATATGAGGAGACACTGAGTAGATTGGGATTATATTCATTGGAATTCAGAAGATTGAGGGGGTATCTTATAGAAACATATAAAATTATGAAGGGAATAGATAAGATAGAAGTAGAGAGGATGTTTCCACTGGCAGGTGAAGCTAGGACAAGAGGGCATAGCCTCAAGATTAGAGGGAGCAGATTTAGGACTGAATTGAGAAGGAACTTCTTCACCCAGAGGGTTGTTAATCTATGGAATTCCTTGCCCAGTGAAGTAGTTGACACTACTTCAGTAAACGTTTTTAAAGCTAATGAAGTTTTTATTTGAACAATAAGGGAATTAAGGGATATGGTGAGAGTGCAGGTAAGTGGATCTGAGTCCACAAAAAGATCAGCCATGATCTTATTGAATGGCGGAGCAGGCTCGAAGGGCCGGATGGCCTACTCCTGCTCCTAGCTCTTATGTTCTTATGTTCTTTCTGGTCAATGGCAACACCAGGTTGTTTTTAATGAGGGTAACACCATTGCATGTCAAGGGCAATGGTTATATTGACTCCTTTGAAGATGGTCACTGCCTGACATTTGTTTGGCACAAATGTTACTTGCCAATTTTCAGCCGAAGGCTGGATATTGTCCAAGTCTTGCTGTATGTGGGCATGGACCGCTTCATATGGAAATTGTCTTTATATCAAATATTACTCAACGTTAAAAGATCCCAGTGGATTGCTGAGAAATGGAAGGCGATAACCTTCATAACTTTGAATAATGGACTCCAGAAGGGCTGATAGGGTTGATGACTCACCTGGCAACGCAGCATTCCCTCAGCACTGCAAGACATAAAGTCAGTATCCAGACTGACACTGCAGTGCTGTTTGGAGGAAGTTTTATTTTTATTCATTTTCAGGATGAAGGCATCACTGGCTGAGTTAGCATGCATTGCCCTTCCCTGATTGGCCTTGAGGATGTGGTGGCGATGAGCGACTTTATTGAATGGAAAATTTCAAACAGCAATTCCAAGTCAAACAGTCTGACATGGAGTCTAGTTGCCAGGGTTTTAGATATATTAATTCCATTGATGGGGGATGATGTTACAGTGACACAAACAAGGTGTACAAAATGATCAGAGGTGTAGATAGAGTGGACGGCCAGAGACTTTTTCCTAGGGTGGAGGTAGCTATTATGAGGAGGCACAGTTTTAAAGTGAGTGGAGGTAGATATAGGGGAGACATCAGAGGTAGGTTCTTTACTCAGAGAGTGGTCGGGGCGTGGAATGCGTTGCCGGAGAGGGTAGCAGAGTTGGCCTCATTAGGGGCATTTAAGCGGCTATTAGCAAGGCATATGGATGATAGTATGAGGTAGGGGTGGAGGTTAGATAGACGTTAGATTTAGGGTAAAAGTTCGGCACAACATTGTGGGCTGAAGGGCCTGTACTGTGCTGTACTGTTCTACGTTCTATGTTCTAATAGCCCAGGTTAATGCTCTGGGAAATTTAAATTCAATTAGTAAACCTGAAATTGAAAACAAGTCTTGATATTGTTGATCATGAAAACATCAACGATTGTTGTAAAAACCTGTCTGGTACACTAATATTCTGTAGGGAAGGAAAGGCTATGGGCCTAATGATGGAAATTGGGACTAGTGTAGCTTTAGCGTAGTTTTGGCAGTACAGACTCAATGGGCTGAAGGGCCTCTTCTGTACTGTATGATTCTTTGAAATCTGTTGTCCTAAGCCAGTCAGGCGTACCTGTGCGTTCAGACCCACAGCAACATGTTTGCCTTGTAGCTGCCCTCTGAAAAGACCATCCAAGCCATTCAGTTCAAGGGCCGTTGGGGATGTGCAACAAGTTCCAGTCTTGCCGGTGACGCCCACAACCCATGAATGAATACAGAAAGCAAATGATCAGTCCACAGAGCTCATGACCCATACTTACCTGAAATAAAGTGCTGGTTCCAGGCATTCGGGCTGGGCTGAGTGTGGCCACTGGACTAAGGGTGCTCCAGAAATGGATGCTGGACAATAATGGACTGGGAGTCAGTAAGAATGGAGTCTGAAACAGAAGAAAGAAAGCGCAAGGTTGGAATGCCACTAATAACAGAATAAAAAGGACAGATTCACTGATATACCATGGCAGAGGTGGTCTCAGGGTGCACTCCTTGAAATCTGGAACTGTACCCACCCCCCACAACACACACACACATAAAGACACGCAGATACATACAAAAACACAGACACACACAGACACACACGCAAACACACAGTGTTGGGGAGACGGGTTATTTGCAAGGCTGAGATTAGTGGATTTTTATTGAGTCTGAGTTTATGAGTTCTAAAGGGATATGGAGTTGGGCCATTGTTTCCATTGATTGAAGGCCTAAAATACAAGTGGATATAGAGAAAAAGACATTAGTATTATTGTTAAAAAGCACTTACTGCACAGAAGCCCTGATGTGGAGGCGCGGGTGTTGGTTTGGGGTGGAAAAAGTCAGAAGTCACACAACACCAGGTTTATTTGAAAACACAAGCTGTTGATCACTGCTCCTTCTTCAGGTCACTTCACCTGTGAGTTCAAATAAACCTGTTGGAATATAACCTGGTGTTGCATGACTTCTGACTTTGCACTGAAGCTGCCATTAGTTCAAACAACTGCCCCACTCACCGACTCATCTCACCTGGTTAAAATGTCCTTCTATTCCTTTCGTCCATGTGTGCTTATATAGCTTCCCATTTAAGTTATCAACAGTATTTGCCTCAGCTATTCCACGTGATAGTGAGTCTCAAATTTTCACGATTTTCTGGGTAAAGATATTTCTCCTCAATTGTCTAAACAATTCACTAGTGACTATAATAACTGCTTATATTGCTGCTTTTCCCAACCTCAGAGACCTTTATCGGATCACCCCTCAAGTTTCACATTTCTTGAAACAAAAAGGATCCCAGCCTGAAGAAGATATACCAAACTTGAAGCGTTAACTTTGTTTCTCTCTCTATAGATCACAGAATCCCTACAGTGTGGAAGCAGGCCATTCAGCTCATCGAGTCCACACCGATCCTCCGAGGAGCATCCTACCCAGACCTACCCCCTACCCTATCTCTGCATTTCCCACCCTAGACACTATGGGCAGATTAGCATGACCAATCCACCTAACCTGCACATTGTTGGACTGTGGGAGGAAACCAGAGCACCTGAAGGAAACCCACGCAGGCACGGGGAGAATGTGCAAACTCCACACAGACAGTTGCCCAAGGCCGGAATTGGACCCTGGCCCTGCGAGGCAGCAGTGCTAACCACTGAGCCACTGTGCCACCACTATATATTGCCAGACCTGTTGAGTTTCTCCAGCACTTTCCATGATTGTAACAAAATGTTAGTGTGCAAGTGTAGCATACAATCAGAAAAAGGTTAATGAAATCCTATCTTTTATGATAGTAATTAAACATAAAAGGATGCCATATTTCATTAATACAGGCCATTAGTGAGGTGGCATCTCCAATACCATGTGTAGATTTGGTCTCCTTATCTAAGAAAGGGTGTAAATACATTGGAGATGGTTCAGAGGAGGTTTATTAGATCGATACCTGGTGTGAGCAGGTTGTCTCATGTGGAAAGGTTGGACAGTCTGCGCTTAGTTCCACTAGAGTTTGGAAGAGTGAGGGGTGACTTGACTGAAGTGGACATGACACTGAATGGTCTTAACAAAGTGGATGGGGAAATAGGAATTCCTCTTGTGGGGGAGTCCAAAAAGAGGTGGACAGTTCTAAAATTAGAGGTCTCCCTTTCAGAAGATTTGTTTTTCCTCTCTGGGGGTTGTGTGACTTTGATACTCTTTGCCTCAGAAAACGGCAGAAACGGTGTCTTTGAACACTTTAAGACGGGGATGGATCGACTTTTGTTATGCAGCGGACTCTAGAGTTATCAGGGTTAGATGGGAATGTGGAATTTGAAAACCAAACAAATCAGTCACGATCTTATTGAATGGTAGAGCGAGCAAGACGGGCCAAATGGTCTACTTCTGTATCTTGCATGATTGCGTATTAGAAAGTGCAAGGTAGAAGAGGTGAAAACGTTTAGGAAAAAAAGCCAGAACTTCAGGCAAATAACAAATCAACCAATCAATTAATTAATAAATCACCTCGTCAGGTATCCACCCAGCCATTTAACTAATGTGTAAATCAGAATACATGATAAACTGTGTAGATGCAGTAAGTGAAAGAAATTAGCAACACTTAAATATGGAATCAGGCAGAGTGTGGTTGAGGAAATTGTTCTATGCTGCTGTATGTCTCTCTTCTGTGGTTAAGCGCATAGCTGGGTGTCCCCAGAGAGGAAGCATGTTGTACTGGCTGGTATGTTTGAGGCCTCCGACAACTGATGGAATAGAACGGCATCTCAACAGCAACAACGCTATAATTTCACTTTATAAGTTACTTCCTGTTTTACTTATAACTTAATCATTATCATATGATCCTCTTTAAATGAGGGCATTCTTGGACATTTCATTTTTTGCTGATGAACTGATTATGGTTGAACTGCAGAAGTTGTTTCCCAGACTTAGGAATGAATGGTTTAGGACCAAAATGAAGAGAATTTTTCTTAGAGGATTGAGAGTCTTGGCAAATCCCTCCCTCAGAAGACTGTGGGTGCTCAGTCACTGACAATAGCCGTGATGGAGATCAATAAACCATTGGGAATAAGGGATAGCGCGGGAATGTTGAGACATCATATAGCATCAATGATTTTACCGAATGGATGATCAAAAAATTGAAAGGTAAAGCCTCCATAGTCTAACCAGACCGCAGGGCTGCTCTCTCATTGGAAAGAGACAAATCGTAACGGTTTAATCTGAGGGTCACCATGCTTCAGACAAGACGAGAGGATGAGAAAGAAGGTCCTTCATAGTTAACCCAGCTGGTGTGGGAATTCAAGTCTTACTGTTGTTTGTCACTCTGCATTACTAGTGATCCTTCCAGCCAACTGAGGTAAGAAACCCTTAGTGGATTTAAAATTGATTCAGAGATAGTAGGAACTGCAGATGTTGGAGAATCTGAGATAACAAGGTGTAGAGCTGGATGAACACAGCAGGCCAAGCAGCATCAGAGGAGCAGGAAGGCTGATGTTTTAGGCCCAGACCCTTCTTCAGAAATGGGGGAGGGGAAGGGGGTTCTGAAATAAATAGGGAGAGGGGGGAAGTGGATAGAAGATGGATAGAGGAGAAGATAGGTGGAGAGGAGACAGACAGGTCAAAGAGGCGAGGATGGAGCCAGTAAAGGTGTGTGTAGGTGGGGAGTTGGGGAGGGGATAGGTCAGTCCAGGGAGGACGGACAGGTCAAGGGGACAGGATGAGCCTAGTAGGTAGGAGATGGGGGGTGCGGCTTGAGGTGGGAGGAAGGACAGGTTAGGGAGGCAGGGACTGGTTGGGCTGGTTTTGGGATGCGGTGGGGGAGGGGAGATTTTGAAGTTTGTGAAGTCCACATTGATACAATTGGGCTGCAGGGTCCCCAAGCAAAATATGAGGTGCGGTTCCTGCAACCTTCGGGTGACATCGTTGTGTCCCTGCAGGAGGCCCAGTATGGACATGTCGTCTGAGGAATGGGAGGGGGAGTTGAAATGGTTCGTGACTGGGAGGTGCAGTTGTTTAGTGCGAACCGAGCATAGGTGTTCCGCAAAGCAATCCCTAAGCCTCCGCTTGGTTTCCCCGATGTAGAGGAGGCCACAACAGGAACAGTGGATACAGTATACCACATTGAAAAACGAAGACATCTGAGATGTTCGGGAGTGGAATGCCTCATCCTGGACATCCAGTCCCTATACACCTGCACGTATACACCTGATGAGGCATTCCACTCCCGAACATCTCAGATGTCCTCGTTTCTCAAGGACTACAACTCTCCCCACCTCAGTGGTCGAGAACGCCCTCAACCATGTCTTCCGCATTTCCTGCAACTCATTCCTCACACTCCCTCCCTACAATAACAAACAAAACAGAATCCCCCTCATCCTCACGTACCACCCCACCAACCTCCGGATCCAACGCATCATCCTCCGACATTTCCGCCATCTGCAATCCGACCCCACCACCAAAGACATTTTTCCCTCCCCACCCTTATCGGCTTTCTGGAGGGACCACTCTCTCCGGGACTCCCTTGTCCACTCCACTCTCCCTTCCAGCCCCACCACACCCAGTATTTTTCCCTGCAACCACAGGAAGTGTTATACCTGCCCCCACACCTCCGCCCCCCAATCCCAGGCCCCAAGAAGACTTTCCATATCTGCTAATGTGGTATACTGTATCCGCTGTTCCTGTTGTGGCCTCCTCTACATCGGGGAAACCAAGTGGATGCTTGGGACCACTTTGCAGAACACCTACGCATGGTTCGCACTAAACAACTGCACCTCCCAGTCGCGAACCATTTCAACTCCCCCTCCCATTCCTCAGACGAAATGTCCATCCTGGGCCTCCTGCAGTGCCACAACGATGTCACCCGAAGGTTGCAGGAACAGCACCTCATATTCCGCTTGGGAACCCTGCAGCCCAATGGTATCAATGTGGACTTCACAAGCTTCAAAATCTCCCCTCCCCCGACCGCATCCCAAAACCAGCCCAACTCATCCACACCCCGCTAACCTGTCAGTCCTTCCTCCCACCTATCCCCTCATTCCACCTCAAGCCCCACCCCCACTTCCCACCTACTAGCCTCATCCCGTCCCCTTGACCTGTCCGTCCTCCCTGGACCGACCTATCCCCTCCCTAACTCCCCACCTACACTCACCTTTACTGGCTCCATCCCCGCCTCTTTGACCTGTCTGTCTCCTCTCCACCTATCTTCTCCTCTATCCATCTTCTATCCGCTTCCCCCCTTTCCCTATTTATTTCGGAAGCCCCTTCCCCTGCCCCATTTCTGAAGAAGGGTCTGGGCCCGAAACGTCAGCTTTCCTGCTCCTCTGATGCTGCTTGGCCCGCTGTGTTCATCCAGCTCTACACTTGTAACCCTTAATAGATGGCTAGGTTCAAAGGGAAGCAGCGCATACTCCTAGAATCCCTGCAGTGTGGAAGCAGACAATTTGGCCCATTGTGTCTACATCGACCCTCTGAAGAGTGTCCTGCCCAGACCCTTCCCTCCATTTCGCATGGCTAATCCACCTAATCTACACATTCCTGGACACTTGGGCCAATTTAGCATGGCCAATCCACCCAGCCTGCACCTCTTTGGACTGTAGGATAAAACTGGAGCACCTGGAGAAAACCCACACAGGAACAGGGAATGCGCTAACCCCACTCAGACAGACCCCTGAGGGTAGTCTGTGGTGCTGTGAAGATACAGTGCTAACCACTGAGCCACTGTGCCACTCCTGCAACTATTATGTCAAGTTTTTTTTCAAAATACATTATCTATTAGGGTAGCAGTGTCAGTCGGAGTGAGGCCAGAAGTTCCATTAATCCAAGTGAGAAATAAACATTAGGACTGAAGAAAATTGAAGTTGGCTGACCTGGGTTAAGTAGGCAGGTGTCAATGATGCTGCTGGGAGAGGAGGACTCGGCAGGGCCAGAGGGCTTGGGTCACTGCTGGTAATAACCAAGGCTGGAGTCAGTTCTAGCCCCTTTGGCTTCTTTGACCGACCCTTCTGATGCCTGGTTTCCAGGTTGTCCAACGACGGATCTTCCCCATCCGAGGAGAGTTCCAGAGGCTGTGTCAGGTCATCCGAGGGGCTGGTGGCCAGCTCAGTCTCCACGGCCAAACCAGCCGCTGGATCCAGCGAGGGCTCTAAAATGGGTGAGCCAGGGCTCAAGGGCAGAGGCGTGGGAGGCGAGATGGAGGATGGAGTCGAGGCGAAGGACGTAACAATGTTTGGCACGGTCAGGGACTCCTCCGATGATGCCGGGTTCGGTGGGGTCACTGCGACCGAGGGCACCACTGCCGGTTCTACCACAGAAACCGGCGTCTCCCTTTTCGGTGGGTTGGTAATGAATTTAATGACTGTGACAGGCTCCTGAGGAGATGGCTTCTTCTTTTTCTTCTCTTCTGGCAGCTTCTCCGCGGGGTTCTCGATTTTAATGGACTTGAAGATGTTGGGATTGGTTTGTAGCGAGTTCAAAGTGAAGGACGAGTAGAGCCCTGAGCGGATGTAGTCGTTGCGGCTTGAGATCTTGGAGGAGGAGGTTGCTTTCTCCTGGCTATGGTTCTCCTTGTCCTTTTGTGGCCGACTCATATCAGGCAAAGTTGTGTCCATTGTTTTCTCAGGCCTGCCGACCATGTTAAAGTCCATGTTCAATATCTCTGGATAGCACACAAACTTATAGACAAATTTCTGTCCGTTCACTTTTTTAATAATGTTCTGCAAAATAAACAAAAAGATCAGAATTAAGTAAATAATTCTGAAATTCTGACCCTCCCACTAAGATGGACTCCTTTTCTGTGGAATTCTGAGTCAACATAAGAATCCCTACAGTGTAGAAGTGGGATATTTCGGTCTATCATGTCTACTCTGATCCTCTGAACAGCATCCCACCTGAACCTACCCCGCTATCCTAACCCTGCCTTTCCCATGGCTAACCCACCTAGCCTGCATGTCCCTGAACACTATGGGCAATTTAGCATGGCCAATCCATCCTAACCTACACACCTTTGGACTATATGAGGAGACTGGAGCGCCTGGAGGAAACCCATGGAGACACAGGGAGAATATGCAACCTCCAGAGAACATTTCATTTTCAAATTTATCCTTTTATGAACTATGGGCATCACTAGCAAGACCAGAGTTAGTAAGAACTGCTGATGCTGGAGTCAGAGATAACAGTGTGGAGCTGAAGGAACACAGCAGGCCAGGCGGCATCAGAGGAACAAAGAAGACCAGCTTTAGTCATCTATCCCTGATTGCCCTTGAACTGAGTAGCTCTCTCGGTCATTTCAGAGCGGCTTAATAGCCAGCTATATTACTGCAGGTTCTGGAGTAACATTTAGATCAGACCAAGTAAAGATGGCTTCCACTGCAATAGTTTTTAGCCCTTTATCAAGTCAAAGATATACAGGCATTGGAGACCGTCCAGAGAAGGTTCACCAGGCTAGTCCCAGGTGCGGAGGGACTGTCTTAACAGAGTAGACTGGGCCTATATTCATTGGGGTTGATAGAATAAGAGACAACAGTGTCAAAACCTGCAAGATTCTTAGGGGACTTGACAGGGTAGATGTGGAAAGGTTTATTCTCCTGTGGAGAGACTTGGATTGAAGGACATGATCTCAGAGTAAAGCACGAGAGACTTAAGATGGAGATGTAGGAGAATTTCTTTTCTCAGAGGACAGTGAATCTTTGGAATTCTTTACCACAGAGGGCTGTCAAGTCTGGGTCGTTAAGTATATTCAAGGCTGAGGATAGGCAGATTTTTAATCAGGGTTACGAAGAAAAGGCAGGACAGTGAGTTGAGGATTATCAGATCAGCCATCATCTCATTGAATGGTGGAGCAGATTCAATGGGTTGAATTGTCTTCTTCTGCTCCTACGTTTTATGGTATTAATAGCCTTGGCCTTTAGAACAATTGAATCTCTACAGTGTGGAAGCAGGCCATTCTGGCCATCGTGTCCACACTGACCCTCTGAAAAGCATCCCACCCAGACCCACCACCTCATGCTATCCTTGCAACCCTGCCTTTCCCATGGCTAACCCACCTAGCCTGCACATCCCTAGACACTACGGGCAATTTAGCATGGCCAATCCACCTAACCTGCACATCTTTGGACTGTGGGAGGAAACCCAGACAGACACGGGGAAAATGTATAAACTCCATAAAGCTAGTCACCTGAGGGTGGAATCGAACCCGGGTCCCTGGTGCTGTGATTGAGTAATACTACTCACTGAGCCACTGTGCCACCCTTAGCTCAGCAATGTTACCACAATGCTAACACTTGTATTTATGTAAGGGTGGCATTCACATCAATGATTCCAGTGATGTAAAAATTAGGGACATGGGAGCAGGAGGCCATTCTACCCCGAGTTTATAGTATCATGCACAAAAATCATGGCTCCATATCTTTGTGTACCTTTAGCTGTAGCAAAATTCTAATTGGTCTGAATATGAAAATTATCAAGCAACCTGGCACCCGTAATTTGTCCTGGGCTACCCTGAGACTATTTTACCAGTTCTATCATCCCCTGTAAACAAAGAAAAACTGCTGTCTAACTCCTCCCTGAAATAAAGAACAGAGTGTGTTGGAGAAACTCAGCAGGTCTGGCAACGTCTGTGGAGAGAGAAATAGAGTTAACATTTCAGGTCTGGAATTACTCTTTTTATTCATTCATGAGACATAGATGTCACTGATCAGGTTGACATTTATTGCCCATCCATAATTACCCAAAGGGCAGTTAAAAGTGAAACCACATTGCTGTGGTCTGGAGTCACGTGTAGGCCAGACCACATAAGGATGGCAGCTTCCTTCCCTAAAGGACATTAGTGACCCAGATGGGTTTTTACAACAATCAACAATGGGTCAATGGCCATCATTAGACTTTTGATTCCTTATTAAATTCAAATTCCACCATTTGCCACCTTCTGAAGAAGAAAATCTTATTGGGAGACTTCATCTTTTGCAGATGTGTCACACTTGGAAAACCAGAAAATACCCAGCAAAGTTATTTTTGGGAGTGGCTGTGGGGGCACAGAGCTGATATTTCCTCATCAGACAGCTACCTTCCTGTTATCTGGTTTCCCGACTGCCATGAGGGGAGTTCAATTCCAGCCCCCAGGAATCCTGGCGCGAGGAGAGTGATCTGTCTCAGAAGGCAGCTAGTCAACCATTGGCCAGCAACTTTCCAATTTCAGAGGTCCTTACATTCCTACTGGCCTCTGTCAAATATAGACTGCACAGGCAAGGAAGGACAGACACACAGCCAGGCCTCAGCCTAACCCCCATCCTATTCCTGGAGCTCTGTGCATGCACACATTCAAGGCTGTGAGTGTTAGACATGAAGAAAATCCAAAGATATAGATTTGAGGCAAAAAAACACAGTTGACATATGCCAACTATGCTGATAGTAGAGTGGGCTAGAGGGGCCAAATGGCCTTCCCCAGCTTAGAATCCCTAGAGTGCAGATAGAGACCACTCAGTCCATCAAGCCCACACTGACTCTCCAAACAGCATCCCATCTAAACCCACCCTAATATCCCTGCATTTCCCATGGCTAGTCCACCTAGCCTGCACATCTTTGGACTGTGGGAGGAAACTGGAGCACCCAGAGGAAACCCATGCAGACACAGGGAGAACATGCAAACTCCACACAGACAGGCACCCAAGGGTGGAATTGAATCTGGGTCCTTAGCACCATAAAGCAGCAGTGGTAACTGCTGAGCCACCAATTGATTTGAGTTCTCATGTGATTTGAAAAAGGGTGACCTGCTTTGCCCCAGACCATTTTGTCCAAACGTGGAAATCACAGCCTGTACCTTGTCATAGTAATACCGTAGAGCTCTACTCAGCTTATCATAATTCATGTTGGGCTTGTTTTTGCGAAATCCCCACAGTTTGGCCACGTCCTCAGCCTTGAGCAGTTTGAACTCGCCGTCATTCGACGTCCAGCAGATCAGGTGGTCGTTCTTAGGTTCCAGGAGAAGTTGCAGCAGGAACTGCCAAAGTGTGATGGTGCTGTCCATGGTTGGTGCTGCCACCTGTGGGTCAGGAAGGAAAACTGGTTAAAGAGCTGACCCCAAGAGATCCCAGAGGATGCAACTTTAGGGTAAGGAGCAGGAGGTTTGGAGGGGATTTGAGGAAAAATCTTTTCACTCAGATGTTACTTGGAACTCACTGCCTAAACGGATGGTAGAGACAGGAACCCTTAAGATATTTAAGAGCTATTTAGATGAACACTCTAAATACTGTAATGTCCAGGGCTGTGGGCCAAATGTTGGAAAATGGGATTAGAATAGATGACATTTGATGACCAGCACAGTCATGATGGGCTGAAGGGCCTTTATCCATGCTGTAAAATCTCTGTGACTCTAAAGGAGAGGAACAGGGTGCATGACAAAGAAATAGAACGAAGGTCAAATAAACCGTAACTAGAACAAGAGAGCAGAGGGGTCAGTAAATAAGGACTTGCAAGTTTTTTTTTAGAAAACAGTGGAAATCAAAGGTAAAAATAGAAATCCCTGAGGATAAACAACAACAGAGAATTGGAAAGACAAGTTGACATGTCAATATGGGATTTTTGCTGACTTTCGATTGACTGAAGGTGGCTGCAATGTTTTCATTCAGTCTCTAGGTGGCATTCAATCATAATTCACAGACTGATAGAATGCTGGAGCTCTGAAGGAGGCCATTCAGCCTTTCAGACTTGTGCTAGCTGTTTGAAACAACTATTCAATCTGCTGTTTCTCCATAGCCCTGTATTTATTCCCATTTATTTATCACTCCAAAATTCTCTCTTAAAAGTTTATATTAATTCTGCTTCCACCAGCCTCGCGAAGGCTTGAAAACAATTGGTCTTTGCATCGCTCCAATTCTTCTGCCTATCATCTAAATTCTATGCCATTTGGTTATTGACTGTTCAGAGACTGGAAATAGTTTATTAGCATTTGCTTTAGCAGAACCATTCACGCTTTTGAACACCCCCGTGAAATCTCCTCAAAAAAACCTACTCTGATCTAAGGAAAACAATCCCAGCTCCTCCCATCTCTTACCTGAATTCAGACCACCCAAGTCATTGCTCACTGAGAGTTACAGATCAGGGATGTTTGAGAATGGTTCAGTGATGCATTAAAGGCATATTTGCCTGACAATATGCAGCCAAGCAGAGAAAATGACTGAAAGCTTGTCTTGTTGACATGAATGAAGTTAGCAATAGTTCAACATGAGTCTTTCACATATTCGTGAACTATACATAAATAGAAACATAGAATTTTACAGCATGGATGAGGCCATTCGAGCCAACATCTCTAAGTCTGCTCTTTCCCTGTAAATCTGCAGTTTCTCCTTTTCAACTATAAATTAAGTTCTCCTTCAAAAATTATTGTTGAATCTTCTTCAGCCAGTCTTTCAGACATCATGTTCCAGATCATAAAAACCTACTACGTTCAGAGAATTCATCTCATCTCATATAAAAATAGAATACTGTGGATGCTAGAAATTTGAATTATTGCTCATCTCCTGCCTGTTTATCGTATACATTATTACACTGAAGGTGGACAGAAGTCAATGTTTTCACCTCGGTTTGTTGGTCTCTTCACCTGCAAACAATATATCTCAGAAATTAAAGGGCATATTTCAATAAGACTTGGTACATAGATATTGTTCAGCAACAGTTTTGAAAATCATGCTTGCTGAAGCATATTTTGAGTTGAGCACAGTGTTAATTTCCTCTAGGATGTTGAGAGCAAAACTGGACAGCATGGGGCAATGAGATCTGAAGTAGGGGGTCAATTGCTTGATAATATTTTCATTAGCTTCTGACCAGGTGACCACAGCTTGTGTGTGGCCAGTGCAGCAGAGAAACACTTGGTCTACAAAGGGAAAGTTGCAAAATCTCTCTCTAAGTCTCTCTCACTCTCCTGTGTGGAGGTATTAGAAAGTCTCCAGGAACCATTATTTGCCTTGCAATCACCTTTCTCTGCAAATCCCCTGTTGAAGGAGCAATAAAAACCTGGACAGGCAATGAAAGGACAAACTCTCAAGCAGCAAATTAAAGAGAGCATTGTTTTGTTTTGTGTTCACAGGATGTGAATATCACTGGCTAAGTCAGCACTTATTTCCCATTGCTCGCTGTTACATGTCAACCACATTGTTATGGGTGTGGAGTTACATGTAGACCAGACTGGATAAGGATGGCAGATTTACTTTCTTAAAGGACATAAATGAGTTTTGATGAAAATTGACAGGGGCTCCGCGCTCACCATTAGGCGAATTTATTTATTCCAGATTATTTTAGCCAAATTCACTATGTTACGGTGGGATCCAATTCCATGTTCGGGATTAGGTGTCAGTGACATTATCACCCTGTCACTGCATTCTCCACAACATGGTTGTATACAAATGACCTTATGTCACCAACAAAGAACTAAAAAGAATTGAAACCCTCCTGTGGCCTAGACTGGTGCTTTTCAACTATGTTTCCCTGTTTTGTTACTTAACCACCCTTACCACCCACATCATGTCTGTCTGTATGTGAAGACAAATTGATCATTATAAAGTTATTTTCTTGTTAAGAACAGAAACCTGCAGAGTTTCTCATTCAGGTTCCTTCGTTGAGTAAATCAAAGACTTTGGATGGTTTGGCTAAAATTTGATTCACATTTCTGATGCCTCTGGGAATAATAACAGATGTGGATTTGGATCCTGGAATTTTTAAGACATGATCCACGAACTTCAGGAGATAGGGCAAAAGTACTTATTTCTATGAATGTTGTCTGCTGTTTTAGAATGTAGTGAACAGTCTAAGCTGCTACAATGGAACTTGTCATAACTAACAAACTGTGCGCTGAATTTTCAGAGCAGGTTGATGGATGCTGACTGGGCTTGAAGCTTCCTCAGTGAGATGGAAGGTCTTGAATTGAAATGGTTAACTTTAGCTTTGTAGTCACAGAGCATCAATCAGGCAGGGAAGAGCCTCAAGAAAGAATTACACAATTGTAATAATACCGAGTTAACAAAGTGTGGCAGAGATATACGCTCTATTGAACATAGTCCTAACTTGTCTTATCTCTGTTTCCTCTGCTTATCAACTTTTCTACCAATGGAAATAGTTTACCTCCCTATTAACTTTCTCAAAACACTTCTAATTTTGATTAACTTTATTAAATCTCCCCATAACTTCCTTTGCTTAAAAGAAAACAAGTCTCACCTTCTCCAATCTACACTTGTAACTGAGACCCCTTGTAAATCTTTTCTGGGCAGGGTCTGGAAACTGGATGCCAAAGTAATCTCTTTTAAACATTCACCATGTAGTTTCCTGTCTATTTTCTAAAGCTTAAGGCAACTATTCACTACAACTATTCCAGTTTCCAAAAATCTAGTTACAGATTCATAGAGATATACAGCACAGAAACAAACCCTCAGTCCAACTCGTCCATGCCGACCAGATATCCCCAATTAATCGAGTCCCATTTGCCAGAATTTGGCCCATATCTCTCTAAATCCTTCTTATTCATATACCCATCCAGATGCCTTTTAAATGTTGTAATTGTACCAGCCTCCACTACTTCCTCTGACACCTTGTTCCATACACATATCACTGTCTACATGAAAATGTTGTCCCTTGGGTGCCTTTTAAATCTTTCCCCTCTCACCTTAGACCTATGCCCTCTAGTTCAAGACTCCCCTAGTTGGGGGAAATAACTTTGGCTGTTCAGTCTATCTATGCCCATCATGATTTCATAATCTTCTATAAGGTCACCCCTCAGACTCCAACACTCCAGGGAAAATAGTCCCAGCCTTTTTAGCCTCTCCCTATACTGCAAACCCTCCAGCCCTGGCAACATCTTTGTAAATCTTTTCTGCACCATTTCAAGTTTCACAATTATAGCGGGAGACCAGAATTGAATGCATTATTCCAAAGTGGCCTAACCAATGTCCTGTACAGCTGCAATGTGACATCCCAACTCCTAACTCAATGCACTGACCAATAATGACAAACATACCAAATGTATCCTTCACTATCCTACCAACCTGCGACTCCCTGGTGAAGGATAATACTGGAGTAAATCTTTACTCAGTTTTACATTTATTCAGCACGAAATATGATGTGCGCGTGCCTAACTGAACTACACCAGAATTTCAACAAGTGGCTCTATGTTTCACACACGTGAAACTCCAGGTGGGACACAATACACCAACTGAGGCCGATATAGTTGGTCTTTTAATGGGTTTTGAGAATTCAGCATAACTTCCATGTTTTTGTATTTAATGCTTACATTCACATATTTATTTATTTACAAAGCCAAGGATTCCAAAGAGTTGCTTTTAAAGGTAAACATGGAAAACAATGACACAATTACTTTGCTACTGTGAAGCGTGGTGCTCAGTAAATTGGTCAGTGCATTAATGAAATCAATAGGAAATGTTACATTGATACAATAGGGCGCACTTTTCTGGGGTTGTGGCACAGAGCAGTGGGATCTTCTCTCCCAACCTAAAACAAGACTCAGAGTAGTTCTTCTCTCAGCTCGATCAAATCAAAATTGAAAGATTTATAAGTCAGCTGTTAGCGTGTGATTTACACTGAGGTTTGTTGTTTTGAAACCACTCTAACTAAATTTTGCATTGAAAAATCAATGATCGTGGTTTATCGATTAAACAGCCAATTCTGTACAGTGCCCTCAGCCCTTCAGCAAAGCGAGATGTGGATAGGAATAGGAAGAGGCCATTCAGCCCCTCCAGGTTTTTCAATCAGATTAGGACTAATTTTTGCCACTTCTCCTTTTATCCACCGTTGATGTATATCCATCAATAACCCTATCCAACAACAATCTCAGTCCTGAATCTCTCAGTTGCCCCCCAGCGTTTATTGCCATTTACTGAACGTGAATTCTGGATTTATGCTTTGTGTGAAACTGAGTCCCAGATTTTACTCCTAGATGGGTGACTTCTAACATTAAATTTAAATCTCAACATCTCCAAAGGACTCAGTTCCTCTATGAGTATCTAGTGAATGAAATTCCTTTATCACAACTTTAGTTAGTTCATCTCTCAACTTCCTAATCTCACAATAATGCAAGCCTCATTTATATGTCCTGTACTTTAAACTTTGATGGTGAATTTGCGCTGAATGCCCATCAAAGAAGCCTATGTTTGAGTAACTCGCGTGAGGCTATAAGACAATGGCCATTTGGGTGATGTAGTGGTAACAGCAGTAGACTAGTAATCCAGAGCTCCCAGGTTAATGAGTCATTGAATCATAGAGCTGTACAGCATGGAAACAGGCCCTTTGATCCAACTTGTCCATACTGACCAGATATCCTAAACTAACCTAGACCCATTTACCAGCATTTGGCCCATATCCCGTTCATATACCCATCCAGATGCCTTTTACGTGTTGTAATTGTACCAGCCTCCATCACTTCCTCTGGCAGTTCATTCCATACACACACCACCTTCTGCGTGAAAAAGTTGTCCCTTGGGCGCCTTTTAAATTTTCCCCCTCTCACCTTAAATCTGTACCCTCTAGTTTGATATGGGTTCAGATCCCACCGCAGCACCTGGTAGAATATTAATTAATTGAAACATATTAAAACTTTAGTCTCAGTAACGGTGACTTTCTTTGCTTCGAATGTTTTCCTGCAGTTGTGTAGACCTCTCTGTGTGGGAATGGCTCTTGGAAGCAGACCCATCTACCTGCCAACTGGCAAGTGTGGGCCCTCCAAACAGCTGTGTGCATTGTTGGTGACCATTGGTATCTCTGCTCCATTGTTATAAGAACTCACCTGATTCACTAATATCCTTTAGGGAGGGAAACCTCTGTTCCTTCTCTGGTCTGGTCTGGTCTGGTCTGGTATGGCATGAAGACGTGGTGTAGCAAATATGACACTAAGGTTGGTGGAGTAGCAGATAGTGAAGGGGACTGTCGGAGAATGCAGCAGAATATAGATAGATTGGAGAGTTGGGCGGAGAAATGGCAGATGGAGTTCAATCCAGGCAAATGCGAGGTGATGCATTTTGGAAGATCTGATTCAAGAGCGAACTATACGGCAAGTGGAAAAGCCCTGTGGAAATTTGATGCACAGAGATATCTGGGTGTTCAGGTCCATTGTACCCTGAAGGTGGCAACGCAGGTCGATAGAGTGGTCAAGAAGGCATACGGCATGCTTTCATTCATCGAACGGGGTATTGAGTACAAGAGTTGGCAGGTCATGTTACAGCTGTATAGGACTTTGGTTCGACCACATTTGGAATACTGTATACAGTTGTGGTCGCCACATTGCCAAAAGGATGTGGATGCTTTGGAGAGGGCGCAGAGGAGGCTCACCAGGATGTTGCCTGGTATGGAGGTCACTAGCTATGAAGAGAGGTTGAGTAGATTAAGATTATTTACATTAGAAAGACGGAGGTTGAGGGGGGATCTGATTGAGGTCTACAAAATCATGAGATGTATAGACAGGGTGGATGGCAAGAAGCTTTTTCCCAGAGTGGGGGACTCAATTACTAGGGGCATGATTTCAGAGCGGAAAAGTTCAAGCGAGATATGCGTGGAAAGTTCTTTAGGCAGAGGGTGGTGGGTGCCTGGAATGCGTTGCCAACGGAGGTGGTAGAGGCGGGCACGATAGTGTCATTTAAGATGTATCTAGACAGATACATGAATGGGCAGGGAGCAGAGGGATACAGATCCTTGGAAAATAGGTGACGGGTTTAGATAGAGGATTTGGATCTGCGCAGGCTTGGAGAGCTGAAGGGCCTGTTCTCGTGCTGTAGTTTTCTTTGTTCTTTGTTCTTTGTACATGTGACTCCAGACCCACACAGGGACGTGGAGACTATGGACTACCCTCTGGCTTGCTGGGCAATTTCATTCAGTTTGACAGCAATTAGGGGCGGGCAATGAATGTTGCTTTTGCTAGTGACACATTCATCTCATGAAGGAATAGCAGAAATAAATATGATATTATAAAACAAAGAACTGCAGATACTGAAAATCTGATACTAAAACAGAAGGGCTCAAAACATCAAACTCTCCACGGATGCTGCCAGACCTGCTGAGTTTCTCCAGCAATCTCTAATTTTGAAAAAAAAACATGGAACTGGATGAGCTTTATGCTCAAATGTACCACAGCTATTTCTGAATCAAAGGTACGGTGATAATCCCATTCCAGTCCAGCCCAGTGAATGGATGTCAGAGCTCAAGTTCTGAATGAGGAGTTCACATGCATCTGGAATCAGGAAGCAGAGCAGACTTGATGGGCTGAATGGCCTAATTCTGCTCCTATACCTTATGATCTTCACAACTCCTGCCTTAATAAAGCAGCCTGCACACAGCTTAGTGTTTAATGAATACGAGGATAAGCCTCTAAGGAAGCTGTGACATCATTTTGATCTCAATGGTCACGCTTCAGTGTTCTCCCAAGACGCTGGATGATGTGCAACTTGCAATGTGTTACTTTGTAGTGTTACCTCCAAACGTAAAGTGTCATAATCCACGTAGTTTCACAATCACGAAGATCTTGCATGATCACCCAAAGACCCCACACTAGAAGACGATCCAACAGGCTGTTCAGTATTTTAATGGAAATTCTTACAATCTCAGGTAACATGTCAGGTCCACAATTCTCCCACAGCCCTGCGATGGTGACTGAGGTAACTTACCTATAAAACAATGAGATGGGCTCTTATGACACAGTGTTGGTGTCCCTCCCTCTGTGCCAAAAGGTCCTGGATCAAATCCGAACTACTCTAGAGATAACATGCCTGAACAGGTTGATTTAAAATGGAGAGGGAGCGAACTCTCATTCTGGAGATATGGGCATTACTGGCTGGGCCAATAATTATTGTCCTACTCTAGTTGCTCCTTGAGAATGTGGTAGTGAGCTGCCTCTTTAAATGGCTACAAACCATTGCTCTAGATAAACCCACAATGCCCGTGGGGAGACAGAATTCCATGGTTTTGACCCAGTGACAGTTGAGGAACGGCGATATATTTCCAAGTCAGGATGATGGGTGGTTTGGAGGTGGGGATGTTATCATGTATCTCTTGCCCTTGTCTTTCTAGATGACAGTGGTGTCAGTTTGGAAGATGCTGTCTGAAGAACCTTGGTGAATTTCTAGGTAAATCTTGTAGATGGTATGCACTGCTGCTACTGAGTGGTGACGGAAGGTGTGAATGCTTGTGGATGTGGTGCCAATCAAAAGGGCTGCTTTGTCATGAATGGTGTCAAGCTTCTTGAGAATTGTTGGAGCTGCACTCATCCAGGCAAGTGGGGTCTATTCCATCACACTCTTGACTTGGGCCTTGTAGATCGTGGAAAGGCTTTGAGGAGTCAGGAGATGAGTTACTCATTGCAGGATTTCTAGCCCCTGACCTGTTCTTGTAACATAGCTTTTATTTGGGTAGACCAGGTCAATTTCTGTTCAGTGAGAACTGCCAGGCTATTAGGATAACAAGGTGTAGAGCTGGATGAACACAGCAGGTCAAGCAGCATCAGAGGAGCAGGAAAGCTTGACGTTTCGAGCCTAGATCAGATCAGAAATCTGATGAAGGGTCTAGGCCCGAAACGTCAAGCTTTCCTGCTCCTATGATGCTGCTTGGCCTGCTGTGTTCATCCAGCTCTACACCTTGTTATCTCAGATTCTCCAGCATCTGCAGTTCCTACTATCTCTGCCAGGATATTGATCATGGGGAATTCAGTGATGGTAATGCCATTGAACGTTGACAGGCGATGGTTAGATTCTCTGTTATTGGGGAGGGCCATTGTCTGGCACTTGTACAGCTTGAATGTTACTAGCCACTTGTCAGCCAAAACCTGGATATTGTCTTGGTCTTGTTGATGAAGTTAACCTGAGGCTGACCATGCCACAGGCGAGGGAAGAGGTTGAGAAGGCAGACCCTTTCATGGTGACTTGGTTCGTTCAGGAATTAAACCCGTATGGTTGGCACCAGTTTTAATCACAAACTAGCTGTTTGGCTGACTTTGAGGGAATTTGAAAAGAATGGTGAGAATTTGTCAATCCTGGGTCAATAATTTGCAAGGGTTGATGAGTGAAGATCTACTACATTAGGATATGGTCTGCAGAAATGAACGCAAGGTTACAGGGTGCAGGGGGTCGAATTCCAATCAGAAAAGGACCAAAATGGAATATATTTTGATCAATTCAAAAGCTTTCCAAAATAAATTTGGCATGTCAGTGGTTAAAGGGCTGGTGCTTTAAACATAAATTATCATCACTAAGTCAGGGCAGAGGAAATTGCTAATGACAAACAAACAAATTGTTGAAAAATTCCTCACAAACGGATTAAACGGGCTGCGTCTAATAATAAATTAATCTAAACTCCATTGTGCGACTAAATCACAAATCACCCCTGCAGGGGGCCTTGAAGCAGTCTATGACTCATTGAAGTCAGATTACTACTTGTTTATGTAGCAGTCAGAGAGAAAGAACTTGCATTAATATCGCACCTTTCACAGTTTTTGAACTGAAGTCACTAGTATAATGTAGGAGTTATGGCAATTAATTGGAGCACAGTAAGAGCCCACTAAAAGTAGGGCATTCCTGGCTGGTTTGTCGATTATTTAGAGAAAAATAAAACTGCAGATGCTGAAATCCAAGGTAGACAAACAGATGTGAACTCAGTGAGCCCTTTTCTTACTGCCACACAGCTGTGACCTCTTCAGTGCTTTAGCTCTTCAACCGCACCATGAAACAAACCTACCACTACAGCCACGTGACCTTCCTCAACTCCTGCCTTCACCACCATCTCATCCCTCAAGGCCTACAGGTAACCCTCCCATCCATCCCCCTGCTCCCTTTCCAGCCCCACCTCCTCCCTTCCATTCCACCTTCTGACCCACCCTTCTAGCCACCAACCGGATTCATCCCTTCCATTGACCAACCAGGTTGTACCTACCACCAGTGTCCACCAACTTCCACCATTCTGTCTCTACCCCTCCCCCACCTTTATCTGCAGCTCCCCCTGCCCCCACATCCAGTCCTGATGAAGGGTATTACCCGAAACATCGACTGCTCCTTTCCTCCAGATGTGGCCTGGCCTGCTGTGTTCTTCCAGCCTCCTGTTTGTCTACCTTTTGCATTATTTAGCTATGTTGGCTGAAGGATGAATAATGTCCTGCACATTATTCCAGAATAATCAATCCTATATCCCTGCATCCCTACAAAATAAAATCTATAGGGGGATTTCTTTTATCCACCTGAGGGCCCTTGGCTTAATGTCAAATACAAAGAATGGGACAGTTACTTCAATATCAAATTCCTGAAACTCCCTCCCATCCAGCACTATGGGCTTACCTACACCAAATGAACTGCAGTCGTTCAAGAAAGCAGCTCATCGCTTTCTCAATAAATGCTGCCCTGGTCATCAAAGCCCTGAGTTAACTTTTAGAAAAGTTTAAATGAGTCAGCACCACCTCAGAATTACATTGCATTTTGCGTATGTTCCCAGTCTTGAAGCCACAATCTCCTGAATCAAAGGTAAGAGCATGGCATGACACCAAAAGAACATGAACTAACCAGGATGGAGGATTATACACTGAAGTTATACTCACTGAAATCAGCAGGACTCAGAGAAACTGGAATTTAATACAGCTGGTCGATCAAAGAGGTTGTGGGCTTTTATATTGAACTCTTTGAGGATATTGACTTTAACATGATTTCAGTACATTAGCTAGAACTGCAAAACCAAAGAAAAACTAATAACGTCAAGGGTCAAAATTATTGTTCTTAAGTTGAAGTGCAGTGGGAAATGGGATCGAAATACTGAAGATGTTATAATTCATGAAGTCAAATTTGATTACTGCTATCATTGCTATTTCAAGTTATCTCATCAGTAATTATACGGATAGCGCTACACCCTCAGAGGTGCTGCCACAGTGCCAATGCAACCTTTGGCCATTCATGAAGAGTACGCAATGACAAAGCCCCCAGCTTCATGGTCTACAGGATAGAAAAATTACTAGGCCTCCTGCACGCGTCAGAAGCACGGAAAATATACAGCAGATACTCCAAACACTTGGGAGGAACATCACCAACGGTACCTCCATAAATTCCTGCAAATCCGACAGCCTGATATCAGTGTTCTGTCCCAGACCAACATCCCCAGCATCGAGGCTCTGGTTACTGACAACCAGTTCCATTAGACAGACTATGTCAAGCCATCACATGCCCTAAACGCGCTCCATCACGGTAAACGGTTACCGGGGGGGGGTGCAGAGGAAACACTTCTAGGGCATCGTCAAAGCCTTTCTGAGAAAATGCAACATCCCTAGTGGCTTATGGGAATCGCTAGCCTAAGACTGTCAAAAATGGAGGTGAAACATCGGTGGCAGCCAAGTTGAGTGTCTTTGACAGGCCTAGTTGGAGGTTAAATGCAAACTGTGGCAGTGGTTACACAGGCCTGAGCATCCCATGCAGCTGCCTCTTCAAACATCACCTGCCCCACCGGAGATAAAGTGTGCATGGGCCCAGCATCAGACTGTTCAGTCACCTTAGGGCCCACGTTTGGGAAGTGGAGGAACATCAACCCCAATCTCGAGGCACAAGAAGCTGAAAATGATAAACCAAGACTATATCCACCTCTGAGAGTAATGGCATTTCGAGGAAGAGCAAGGGAACTCTTCTCAGTGTTCTGGTCAATATCCCCCATTCCACCTCACATAAGAAAGATGATCATATGTTGTACCACAACAATGTGGCTCCTTGGGTCAGTATACTAGATGCTAAGCACATAACAAATACCACAGTGGCCAGAAACTTGTTCAGACAGGTGTCCTGAAGTTGATTAACATAACTAACTATTTCATTTGTTCTAATACCATAGGTCTATAACCTGCATGATGTGCTGATATTACTGTAGATTACATACACAACACTTTTTGAATGCAATACATTGACTGCATGACATAGAGGTGAGATGGGGGCCTTTCTATCACAAGGTCACATTGTAATTTCATATAACTAGCTTAGCAGTAGGGTGTTGGTTAGCTCAGTTGGCTGACTGGCTGGTTTGTGATCCAGAGTGATGCCAACAGCATGGGTTCCATTCCTGCACCAGTTGAGGTTACCATGAAGGAGTCTCCTTGTCAATCTCTCCCTTCAAATTCAACCACCACCAGCTGTCTCTCTCTACTGAGACAGCATCCCTCTGGGGCTATGGTAACTTTACCTTAAAGGCCTTTCTGGTTTGGAAATTATGCACAGACACAATTTTTTTTTTGGAAGTTTACACTGCACAAGTTGGCTGCCTTGCTTTCCTACATTTCAACAGAAAGTGAATTTTAAAAGTATTTGTAGTGAGTGTAACAAGATCAGCCAGGTGGACCCATAGAATATGAGCTCCCTGATTGGACCAGGTTAACAGCCACAATCAGGGAGCCCTGGCTGACAGATATAAACAGGAGTGTCAGAGCTTCTGCTCACTCTCGGAGCCGGCTGTGAGCTAGCTGGGTCAGAGTCATGTACTAAGCATATGTAAATAATGGATGACTTGGTGATGGGATACCAGCCTTCATGGAGTTATTTCAGTACTTAATTGGGTTTGAAAATCCTGATGTCAAGCAACAGGAAATCAAATTCCAACAAAAATGAAAATGGTGTAATGAAGTACTGATGGTTTAAACATGTTCTGTCCCTGCTATCACACAGATGAACCATCTGTACTCTGCTAGATTCCTGCCTGTGATCAAACTGTGGCTAGATCCTGCGAATTCAATTGGTTTATATGGAATAATTCAAAAAGCAGGTGTCACACGTGACCATTGCTCCACAGGCACTACCCCTCTCCTCTAAGATAACCTTTGAGAGCCTCCTGAAGGTTACAGCGTTTTGGGATTTATCCTCTAGGGAGAACCATAAACTAAAGCAGAGGGAAAACATAAAGTAGTTAAGGACTTGGCACAGGTTCAAGCATTCCACTGCCGAAGGGCAAATATCTGGCAATTGGTGGCTGTAATCGTTGTGCTGTTAACTTGGAGTAAACATGACAAGACTAAATATGGAATGGGTGTAGTCGTGCTGTGGAGTGTCAGGTAGAGTATCATTCCCTTTGTCTTCGCTGTGTATACAACAGGCAATATTTTAGGTAATTTCTCAAAGTGAAGCATGATTTTACTCCTTCCTTCACAGGTTGCAAGCATTTCTTGCATTATCCTTAATTGCCCTTGAACTATGTGGTTTACTGAGCCATTTTCCTGTGAGTCTGGAGTCACATGTAGGCCAAACAAAATAAGGTTGGCTGATTTCCTTCCCTAAACAAAAATTAAGGAATCAAATAAGCTTGTACAACAATTGATGATCATTGTAGCCACTGCAGAGACCAGCTTTCAATGGTTAAATTTTAATCACTAACTACCCTGATGGGACTTGAACCTAAGGCTCCAGAACATCAGCATTCTGTGGATTATAAGCGCAGTGATTTTACCACTACCACCAGCAGCTTCTCCTGATTGCAATAGCCCTGAACGTGGTAAATTTGGGAATGCGCTTTTCATGCTCAACAACCATCTCCTTTCTCTCCCGGGGCTGCATATTCCTCTCGGATCTTCCTGGACTTGTCAGCTAATGAAGATTAATCCCTTAGCTTCTGCTGCACCCAACAACCAGAAAGAAAAATCACAGGAGTATTTACAAAAAAAAAGTGTATTATTTCTTCAGTTATTTTGAATACGTTCATTGGTAACATTTAAGAAGTGGAGTTTGGAAAATAAGGCATTTGGAAAGAGTGGAGCGATCATAGGAGAAACCTTAAGGAATTCATCTACCCTGAGTTGGCAGCACAGCTCCACCCAGAAGACAATTTTGATATTGGGCTCAGCTGACCAGAGATAGGTCCCCAACCTGGCAACACACTAACTGGGCCTCTTGTATGCAGTAACTGCAAGGTGACTCTTGTGCTATTTCTTACAGTTATTGAAATTTCTAGCACAAAATGTGGCTATTCATCTCATCGTGTTCACACCAGCCCAAGCATGACCATCTAGCCTAATCCCACTTTCTAGTTCATGGCTGATAGCTTGTGACACCATCAATGTAAATCCAAGAATTTTGTAAATGTGATAAGGATCTGTCCCTCCACCAGCCTCTCAGTCATTGATTCGCAGACCCCATCACTCTCTGGATCAAAAGCTCCCCTCAAATCCTCTTTGCTCAATGAAGTCTGGTTGTGGATCCATCTATCAAGGCGAAAAGGACACTTTATCCAGACTCCTCTTATTTTATGCACTTCAAACAAATCTCCCGCAGCCTTCTCTGTTCCAAACAAAAGTCTCTGAATGTATCCAATTTTTCCTGGCAACTAAAATTGGCAGCATGGTGGCTCAGTGGTTAGCACTGCTACCTCACAGTACTAGGGACCCAGGTTCAATTCCACCCTCAGATGACTGTCTGTGTGGAGTTTGCATGCTCTCCCAATGTCTGCATGGGTTTCCCCAAGGTGCTCTGGTTTCCACCCCCAGTCCAAAGATATGCAGGGTAGGTGAATTGGCCATGCTAAACTGCCTGTAGTGTTCAGGGATGTGTAGATTAGGGGCAGTGGGTTGCTCTGAGGGTTGGTGTGGACTTGTTGGGCTGAAGAGATTCTATGATAAAATTCTCTGCAGCACAATCTCATTGTTCCTTGAGTACAGTGACTAAAACAACACACAGTATTCCAGCTATGGCCTAACTAGCATTTTATATAGTTTCATGTTCTGTACCTCAGATAAGAAAGTCATGCCCCATCTGCCTTCACTACCTTAAGGAGCTGTCCAGCCACCTTCAGTGGTGTGTGTGTGTGCGCACTAAGGCCCCTCTGCTTTGCTACTTTTCTCCTTATCCTACCACTTATTCTGCATTCCCTTCCTTGATAGCCTACCTCAAATGCAGTTACCTCAAACTCTTCCAGTTTGAGCTCCATTTGCCACTGCCTAGTTCATTGATACTCCAAAACTTTCTTCTCTTCATTATTTACCACTCGGACAGTTTTTGTAACATCAGCAAGCTTCTTAAACATATCCCTCTCCATTCAAATCCAAATCATTGATGTTTACCATGTAATTCTAGGGATGACCAGTGCGAGCATGGGTGGCCTATACAGGCCTATTGCTAGTTGCCCTGAGAAAAGTGTCGTTGATCTTCTTTTGAACCCACTTTCGGAGGTTTCTTCAAATGTCTAGTTTGTCGTTAACATGCAAGGAAAGTGAAGAATCAGCCAACTTGGAGTTGAGTTGGAGCCATATCAGCCAGACTAGATAAAACTGCAATATTCTTTCACTAAAGGATATCAGTGCCGAAGTTGCATTTTTGCAACAATCTCATCACTTTGTGGTCAATTTTACCGAGACTTTTTTTTTTGTAATATATGACTCCAAATCTCAAACTGCCATTGTGGGATTTTGGATTCATACCTGTGGATTATTAATCCAGTCCTCTGGTTCACAAAGGGGAGGCAACATCCCAGTAACATTGTTGCTGGATGTGTAATCCAGAGGCCAAAATAATATTCTGGGACCACAGCAGAAGGCAGAATTTGAATTTAATACTAAATCCAGAATTAAACATCTAAAAATGACCATGAAACCATGGCAATTGCCGTAAACGGGTTCACCAATGTTCTTTAGGGAAGGAAATCTGCCATCCTTACCTGGTCTGGCCTACATGAGACTCCAGATCTGCAGCAGTAGGGTTGATTCTTAACTGCTCTCTGAAATGGCTTGGAAAGCCAATCAGTTGTGCATTATCCACATAGGAAGGATATTCCTAATGATCGGGGAGTCTAGGACCAGGAGTCACAGTCTAACGATACAGGGTAAGTCGTTTAGGACTGAACATATAAAATATAACAGTAAGTACAAAAACAGACCCTTCAGCCCTCCATGTCTGCTGACCATGATGCCATTCTAAACTAATCCCATTTGCCTGCACCTGGTCTGTATCCCTCGATTCCCTGGCTCAAGAGATTTTTTTCACCCAGAGAGTGGTGAGTCTGTGGAGTTCTCTGCCACAGAAAGTGGTCGAGGCAAAAATATTGAATGTTTCAATGAAGGAGTTAATTATAATTCTTGGGGCCAAAGGGCTTATGAAGGAAGTGGATAAAGAGAAATAAGTCAGATGATATTGAATGACAGAGCAGGCTCAAAGGGCTGAATGGCCTATTCCTTCACCTATTTTCTATGTTTCTATCTCCCTCCCCAACACTATTTTAAGTTAGTCCCTTCCCTTGTTTTCCCTTCCCTTCTGGATTTCCTAGTGGCTGTCACACTGCCCCCTGGTGGGCAACTGTAATTGGGTCCTTGGCTAATTTGGTGGGTTATTAAAATACTTTTCAAAATGACTAATTATCCCCATCAGTGAAGGGGCAAAATAATGCCACACAGGCCCATACCCATTAACCAAGGCACCTTTTATTTGCTAGTTAAGTCAGAGCCAGTCCCTGGAGTGGGGAGACTCTGATACTCCTGTTTATATCTGTCAGCCAGGGGTTTCTGATTGGCCCAGGTTAACAACCCCAATCGGGGATCTCATACTTAATGAGATCCAAGGATCAAACTCCAGTCACTACGAGGGAAGAGGGCAAACCAATGTATGTATTGAACTCAGAGATCTAAATAAGGAGATTTTGGGAGATAGTCTGACCCTGTAGGTGACTGAAAGTTCAACATCGTACTATAAGATTCTGTGGTGCTAGAAAATAAGATCTTAGCCCAGCCAAGGCCGTGAAGCACAGCAAGATCTCGGCTGTTAGTATTTTGTATTTAAGGTATGGATGGTAGGAGGCTGCATGTCAAACAAACTCTCGTGACCCTCCCTTTCCCTGCTTACTCCTCTCCCACCATCCCTGAGGCAGGACATATCATGGACTGGTGCCAAATTTCACATGCAAATACACGGAACGTTACACAAAAGCAGATGGGATTTGCACAGACGTGCTTCAATCTGACCTGTCAGCAGCCTGAGGGGAGAGTGAGGAAAACCTGTAGAGACAGGGCTCAGTTACAGTGCGCTGGCACTAGGCAGTCTTCTCTGTGAGAGACAGAAACAAGAGAGTTAGGCCAGTAGAGACAAGCCTTTACATTCGTTACTGCCACTCCAACTGACTGCATTTTCTTATTTTAGTACCCTCTTTCAATTAACGAGCTTGTGAAATGCAACAAGACAAGTGTTACTGGCCCACCAAAGCAATCCATTTGCGATCTTCCCATCTTCTCCTTTAATTCCAGACCCACTTTGTCCGTCACCTCTAGCAATCTCCCGATTTGAAATGAAATGAATAAATAAACAAATATCATTGAATGTTAGAGAGAAGGATATTTGACCCATTGTGTCTCTACCAGCTTTTGAAAGAACTATCTGATTAGTCCCAATTTCCCTACTCTTTCTCTGCAGCCTACAATCATTTCAATTTCAAGAACGTATCCAAAAAGTGAGACTGAAACCAACATGCACTTCACTATAACAAGCATGGGGCTGGATGAACACAGCAGGCCAAGCAGCATCATAGGAGCAGGAAAACTTGACATTTCGGGCCTAAACCCTTCAACAGAAATGGGGGAGGGGAAGAGGGTTCTGAAATAAATAGGGAGAGAGGGGGAGGCGGATAGAGGATGGATAGAGGAGAGGATAGGTGGAGAGGAGGCAGACAAGTCGAAGAGGCGGGGAGGAGATAGGTCAGTCCAGGGAGGACGGACAGGTCAAGGGGGCGGGATGATATTAGTAGATAGGAGATGGGGGTGTGGCTTGAGGTGGGAGGAGGGGATAGGTGAGAGGAAAAACAGGTTAGGGAGGTGGAGATGAGCTGGGCTGGTTTTGGGATGCGGTTGGGGGAGGGGAGATTTTGAAGCTTGTGAAATCCACATTGATGCCATTGGGCTGCAGGGTTCCCAGGCTGAATATGATTTGCTGTTCCTGCAGCCTTCGGGTGGCATCACTGTGGCATTGCAGGAGGCCCAGGATGGACATGTCACCTGAGGAATGGGAGGGGGAGTTGAAATGGTTCGCGACTGGGAGGTGCAGTTGTTTGTTGCGAACTGAGCGCAGGTGTTCTGCAAAGCGGTCCCCAAGCG
>JAHRHZ010000027.1:4731667-4763156 GCA_024137785.1 Ginglymostoma cirratum
CTGCAGTTGTTTGTTGCGAACTGAGCGCAGGTGTTCTGCAAAGCGGTCCCCAAGCCTCCGCTTGGTTTCCCCGATGCATCTCCCCTCCCCCAACCGCATCCCAAAACCAGCCCAGCTCATCTCCACCTCCCTAACCTGTTTTTCCTGTCCGTCCTCCCTGGACTGACCTATCTCCTCCCTACCCCCCTACCTACACTCATCTTTACTGGCTCCATCCCCGCCTCTTCGACTTGTCTGCCTCCTCTCCACCTATCCTCTCCTCTATCCATCCTCTATCCGCCTCCCCCTCTCTCCCTATTTATTTCAGAACCCTCTTCCCCTCCCCCATTTCTGATGAAGGGTTTAGGCCTGAAACGTCAAGTTTTCCTGCTCCTATGATGCTGCTTGGCCTGCTGTGTTCATCCAGCCCCATGCTTGTTATCTCGGATTCTCCACCATCTGCAGTACCTTTTATCTCTGATGCACTTCACTATCACTGGCTGTCCCTTCAGCTTCGAAAGCAATGGAATTTCCTCCCTAAATCTCTCTGCTTCGTTTACACCTTCAAAATGTTCCTTAAACCCAACTCTTTGACAAAATTTGCTTGTCCCAATACAGGCCTTTCTGCTGTAATGCGTGTTTCATTAATGCAAATTGGCTGTAATTGATGAATAGTGGATGCTGTTTGGATAATGCAAATTTTCTGCTGTACAGGTACAGTGATTTTCTGTAGTGATTTCCCTTTAACATGATTCTCTATAGCGCAAGATCACACGAGAACACAACTATTGTGTTACAGGAGAAATACTTGTATTTCCTTATGGGCATCAGTGTTAAACTGAATTTTATGGAGAGCTCTGTGATACGTATCAATGCTAAAGGTGTTGCTGCCGAACTTGTGTAGGACTTGGTTGGATCAAGCATTGTTATTAAAATATTATTGCCATACAGAGTGTGCAATGAAGATTCACCAGGCTTGTTACCAGGATAGTGCAACTGTCTTTGAAGAGAGATTAGGAAAACTGTGCCTGTATTCTCTAGAGTTTCAAAGAATGAGGGGTGATCCATTGAATCTTACAAAATACTTAAAGGGTTAGGCAGCATAGATACAGGTAAGAGGTTTCCCCTGGTTAGCAAATCTGGAACTGGTTGCTCAATTTAAAACAAAGTGGTTGTTATTTAGATCATAGACTCAGAAAGTCATACATCATGGAAGCAGACCCTTTGGCCCAACTTGTCCAGGCCAACCATATTTCCTGAACTGAAATAGTCCCATTTGCCTGCATTTGGCCCATATTCCTCTAAACCTTTCCTAGTGTCGCAAACCAGTCTTCCATCCATTGACTTCATCTAAACATCCCACTGCCTTGGGAAAGCAGCCAACATAATCAAAGACCCCTCCCACCCTGGTTATATGTTCTTCCACCTTCTTCCTTGAAGTAGAAGATAAAACAGTTTGAATACATGCACGAACAGCTTCTTCCCCACTGTTATCAGACTTTTGAATGGACCTCTCAAATATTAATAGCAATCTCTCTCTCTGCACTTTCTCTGAAGCTGTGATGTTGTAGTCTGCATTCTGTTCTGTTACCCTGATGCACTTTGCATGGTACGCTATATGGAATGGGGAGGCGATGGCCGAGTGGTATTGTTGCTGGACTGCTAATCCAGAGACCCAGGTAATGTTCTGGGGATAATAGGTACTGCAGATGCTGGAGAATCCGAGATAACAAGGTGTGGAGCTGGATGAACACAGCAGGCCAAACAGCATCATAGGAGCAGGAAAGCTTGACGTTTCGGGCCTAGACCCATATTCAGCCTGGGAACCCTGCAGCCCAATGGTATCAATGTGGATTTCACAAGCTTCAAAATCTCCCCTCCCCCAACCACATCCCAAAACCAGCCCAGCTCGTCCCCGCCTCCCTAACCTGTTCTTCCTCTCACCTATCCCCTCCTCCCACCTCAAGCCGCACCCCCATCTCCTATCTACTAACCTCATCCTGCCCCCTTGACCTGTCTGTCCTCCCTGGACTGACCTATCTCCTCCCTACCTCCCCACCAACACTCACCTTTACTGGCTCCATCCCCACCTCTTTGACTTGTCTGCCTCCTCTCCACCTATCCTCTCCTCTATCCATCTTCTATCCGCCTCCCCCTCTCTCCCTATTTATTTCAGAACCGTCTTCCCCTCCCCCATTTCTGATGAAGGGTCTAGGCCCGAAATGTCAAGCTTTCCTGCTCCAATGATGCTGCTTGGCCTGCTGTGTTCATCCAGCTCCACACCTTGTTATCTCTAATGTTCTGGGGACCTGGGTTTGAATCCTGCCATGGCAGATGGTGGAATCTGAATTCAATAAATATCTGGAACTAAGAGTCTAATGATGACCATGAATCCATTATCGATTGTTGGAAAAACCCATCTGGTTCGCTAATGTCCTTTTGGGAAGGAAACGGCCATCCTTACCTGGCCTGACCTACATGCGACTCCTGATCCACAGCAATGTGGTTGACTCGTAACTGCCCTCTGGGCAATAGGGATGGGCAATGAATGCTGCCTGGTCAATGAGGCCCTCATCCCGTGAGCGAATAAAGAAAAAAAAAATCTGCCTGTATAGCGGACAAAACAACACTTTTCACTGCATCCAAGTGGTGTGACAACAAAAATCAAACTCAAACTCAAGATGAGGAGAGTTAATTTTTTATCAGTGGGTTGTGAACCTTTGGAATCTCTAGTACAGAGTGCTGCAGAAGCTCCTCTTTGAGTCTGTTTAGTGTAGAGATTGATAGATTTCTGTTTGTCAGCGGTGTGCAAGGTTATGGGAATTGGGTGGGTAAAAGCCATAGAAATGTTCAATCAACCATGACCATATTAAATGACAGGGCTACCTTGACGGGTTGAATGGCCTACCCTGTTCCTACATTGTTGAATCTTTCCAGTGTTCATGCAGGATATTCAAAACGCAGCAACCTAGGAATATAAGAGTAGGTCATTCAGCCCTTCAAGCCTGTTCCGCTATTCAATGAAATTATGCCTGATCTGGGGACCAAGCTCCATATGTATGCCTTTGGCCCATATCTCTTAACACTTTCGTTTAACAAAAAATTGTCTATCTCAGATTTAAAATTAACAACGGATCCAGCATCGAGTGTGATTTGTGGAAGAGAGTTCCAAATATCTACCACCCTTTGCATTTAGAAATACTTCCAAATGCCCCTCCTGAATCATCTGGCCCTAAGTTTTAGACTAAGATCCCTACTTCTCGAATCACCGACCAGTGTAAATAATTTATCTTTATATACCCTGCCTTTTCCTGCTAATATCTTGAAGACTGCAATCAGATCACCCCTTAACTTTCTAAATTCTGGAGAAAACAGGCCTAATTTGTATAATCACTCCTCATAACAGGCATCATTCTTGTAAGCCTGTGTTGTATTCCTTCCAAGGCCAGTGTGCCCTTCTTAAGATATAGTGCCCAGATTCACCCACAGTACTGCATGTGGGGTCTAACCACTGTTTTGTATAGCTGCAGCGTACCTTCCACATTTGTGGACTCCAGTCCTCCAGATATAAAGGCCAGAATTCTTTTTGCTTTCTTGATTATTTTCTGTTTGTGGCATTTTAAATATCTATGCACCTGAACTCTCCCAGTCTCTTTGAAGATCTACTGCATTTAACTTCATACCATATAGAAAATACCCTGATCTATCCTTTGTCGGTCCAAAATGGATAATCTCACACTCGCCTACATTGAAATCCATTTGCCACAGTTTTGCCCATTCATTTAGCCTATTAATATCCCTTTGTAATTTTATGGTATCATCTACACTGTCTACAATGCCACCTAACTTTGTGTCATCAGCAAATTTGAATGTATGATTTTCTATGCCATTATCCAAGATGTTAGTAAATAACGTGAATAATTGAAGCCCTAACAACAGATCTTTGTGGGACTCCACTGGTCAAATCTGGCTCATTTGAGTGCCTACACATTATCCCTACTTTCTGACATCTGCCACTCAAACAATTTCCCAGCTGGGTCAATAATTTGCCCTCAATTCTCCTGGCTTCCATCTTAATTAACAGTTCCTTATGTGGGACCTTTTCAAATGCCTAGTCAACCTAAGAAAATATCAGAAATTTATGCCAACTACACTTTCTCCTCCATTCCCTCTGTGGTGTTTGTGCTCCTAGATAAACACACCAGCTGAGAGAGCTGACCCAATGAACACTCATCTTTACACACAGGCATCTTTGCCAGGAAAGGCTGACTGAGATGCTGGAATGAAGACTAAATACCATCAGTGCAAAACAGCATCAGGCAAAATATAAGGAGGTTGAAACATGGGTTTGAATAAAGGAGCAATGTTTGGCACAATGCCAAGCTTCCAATTTTAAAAGATTGTTGGGAGAAGGGGAGTTGGAGTGGGATGGAGCAGAATTTGACTTCAGCTGTTGCAAA
The DNA here is from genome assembly GCA_024137785.1 of Ginglymostoma cirratum. Lineage (NCBI taxonomy): Eukaryota > Metazoa > Chordata > Chondrichthyes > Orectolobiformes > Ginglymostomatidae > Ginglymostoma > Ginglymostoma cirratum. Next base: position 4,736,107 of record JAHRHZ010000027.1, read on the forward strand.
TGAATATACCAGGTTACTCAGAAGTGAAATGGACCTTGACATCCATCTGATGACAATGCATGAGATAGGACAAGTTCAAAAAGCCTGGGAAAGGAGAAATATTTTTAGCACATAAATAGGCCATTCAGCCCAACAAGCCTATCCCAGTGTTTATGCTCTGCATAAGCCTCCTTTAATCCACTGTCATCTAACCCCCATCACATTATCCTGTGGAGAAACTCTAGTCATAATTATATTGATAAAATTGCAAACATTCCAAATTTCTGTCGGACTAATAATGACTTGCTTTCATTTGTTAGACAGTACTTAAGCTGTCAATTTTATTTTCTTTAAAACATATTTATTCATGGGACATGAGTATGGGACATGGGACATGTGTCACTGGCAAGGCCAACATTTCTTGGCAATCCATAAATACCCTGAGAAAGTGGTGCCAGGCTGCTTTCTTAAACTTGAATCTCTGCCACAGTGTTGTTAGGGAGGGAATTGGTGATTTACAGGGAAAAAGAAGCCAAGTCTTGTGGACTGGAAATCTGAAACAAACACAGAGAATGCTGGAGAAACTCAACAGGTCTGACAGTCTCGGTGGAGAAAGAAATTGATTAGTGTTTCAAGTCCAGTGTAACTCCTTTTCACAAGTTCTGTGTGAGGCGGTGGGTAGTTAGATGGCGTCTGGTGTGAGAGAGCGGGTGGGAAGTGAATGTGGGTTACAGTGTGCGGCTGAGACGGTGGAGAGTTGGACGGGGTACAATGTGTGTAAATGCGGTGAGTCAGTTAGCATTATAGTGTGTGTAAGTGGTTGCGGAGGTGGATGGTGTACAGTATATGAGAGGGTGGGGAGTTTGGGGTACAGTATGCATGAGAGGGTAAAGAGTCAGTTGCCATATATTGTGTGTAAGGGGATGGGGAGTTGGTTGGGGCAATGTGTATGTGCGCACAAGGAGGTGTGAATTTGGATAGGGTATAGTGTGTGAGAGGGTGGAAATTTGGATGGGATACTGTGTGTGTGTGTTAGGGTGGGGAGTTGGATGGAGTACAGTGTGTCAGGGTGGGGAGTTGGTTGGGTTATAGTGTCTGAGAGAGGGACAGTGGGGAGTTGGATGGGGTACAATGTGTGAGGGTGGGGAGTTAAATGGGGTACAATGCCTCCCTAGACTGGGTCTAGAGTGAGTGCCTTGGGAGCGAGTGAAGGGGTTGGTCATTCTATAGTGATCGTGAGGCAATGTCTGTTGAAATTGAAATGTTACTTTGCTTGCTTTTTAAAAATCCAGTAAATTATGAAAATGCTTGAAATAAAATACCTTGCCACATTCTCAATTTTAAAATACAGCATTTTCTGTAGAATCTTGCCATCGACCCCATTCACTCCATGCCTTCAACAGTAGGTGTGTGTTTTTTTCTTGCCTTTAGCCCTTTAAATCCAATCTGTTTATTGTCTACATTGCAAAGGAATGTTGTTTTTCCCAACATCAAAAAGGACAAAGATCGAGGAACAACTTGTTTCTACTTGTCGGTTCATCTCATACTTGTGTTATTTTTAAGACGATGCTGCTAATTTTCCAGGTTACAATGTAATGAGAGTTACCGAACCCAGGCAAAAAGTTTGGAACTTATAAAGGTCAGAGAATGGTCGTTTTTCAGTGTCTGACTGACCCTGTAAAATGCTGGAGATACATTTATCTAATGGGACCATGGTTCAGGTTAACCACAATTTCACCGAATAATCATGCATCTGTCAAACTTACAATCTCAACCAATCTAAAAGTTACCACTTCCTGGGTTCCCCTCCAAATTATACACCAACCTGATTTGGACATCTATTGGCTGTTCCTTCATTGCCTCTGGGTAAGAGTCCTATCTAACAGCATTAGGAGGGAACTTATACCACAAGGCCTCCAGCCTTTAATTAGATCCTGGTATTCCTTCTCTTTAATTAGACCTCACTACCCCTTCTGTAGAGCAACTAAGTATCAGTAATAAATGGCAGCTAGCCAATGATGTTTCTTTGCTGTTTTGTAGGATATGGGGGCTACTGACAAGATCAGATGTTGCCCATCTCTATTTGAAAATGAATGGCTTGCTAAGCAATTTCAGACCAGCTACTGGCTATCTGAAGTCATATGTAGGCCAGACCAGGTAAGGATGGTACGTTTCCTTCCCTTAAGGTGTTTTTACAGCAACTAACGATAGGTCTTCTGGCTATCATTACTGAGACTAGCTTTCAATTCCAGATTTTAGAACTTGAAATCAAATAGTATCGGCTGCTTTATGGAATTTGAACCTGCATTCTCCCAATTCCTGAGGTACCCCAAGGTCAGAAGTTATATCACCGTCTCCCCTGTCCATGCACTGTACATGATTAGAAAGCTAATCAGACTCAACATGGTGATTGCTTTACATCTATTCATTACATTTCCATGTTTGACTCTTGCCGCCAGGACGATATGAAATATTTTAGGAGAGTCAATCATAAATAGGCCAAAATTTGACTATGGAAGGGCAGTTTCTGTTACAAGCTTAGAAAACATGATAACCAATTTCAGCGCAAGCTCCTACAAATAGCAATGTGATAAATGACTGGATAACTAGTTTCTATAGAAATGTTGGGTGAGCGATAGGTACGGCTCAGGGCACAGATTTTTATTTTACATTTCTTGGAGAAGGCATATCGAATAAAAAAAGGCACCTTCAACGGTCTGTTACTCCCTCCGTACGGCACTGCAGGATCAGCTTGGATTTTGTATTCAGGTATCTGCAGTGGGAGTTGAGCCCACCACCCTCGATAGCTTAGATAACGAGATGTAGAGCTGGATGAACACAGCAGGCCCAGCAGCATCAGAGGAACAGGAAGACTGACATTTCGGGCCTAGACCTTCTTCAGAAATGGGGGAGGGGAAGGGGATTCTGAAATAAATAGGGAGGGGGGGAGGTGGATAGAAGATGGATAAAGGGGAGGATAGGTGGAGAGAAGACAGACAGGTCAAAGAAGTGGGGGTGGAGCCAATAAAGGTGAGTGTAGGTGGGGAGGTAGGGAGGAGATAGGTCAGTCCAGGGAGGACGGACAAGTCAAGGGGGCAGGATGAGGTTAGTAGGTAGGGGATGGGGGTGGGGCTTGAGGTGGGAGGATGGACAGGTTAGGGAGGCAGGGATGAGCTGGGCTGGTTTTGGGATGCGGTGGGGGAGGGGAGATTTTGAAGCTTTTGTAGTCCACATTGATACCATTGGGCTGCAGGGTTCTCAAGCAAAATATGAGGTGCTGTTCCTGCAACCTTCGGGTGGCATCATTGTGGCACTGCAGGAGGCCCAGGATGGGCATGTCATCTAAGGAGTGGGAGGGGGAGTTGAAATGGTTCGCGACTGCGAGGTGCAGTTGTTTGTTGTGAACCAAGTGTAGGTGTTCTGCAAAGTGGTCCCCAAGCCTCTGCTTGGTTTCCCCGATGTACAGGAGGCCACATCTGGAACAGCGGATACAGTACACCATATTAGCGGATGTGCAGGTGAACATCTGCTTGATGTGGAAGGTCTTCTTGGGGCCTGGGATGGGGGTGAGGGGGAAGGTGTAGGGGCAGGTGTAGCACTTCCTGCGGTTGCAGGGGAAAGTGCCGGGGGTGGTGGGGCTGGAGGGGCTGGAGGGGAGAGTGGAGTGGACGAGAGAGTGGTCCCTCTGGAAGGCAGATATGCGTTGGGAGGGAAAAATGTCTTTGGTGGTGGGGTCGGATTGCAGATGGTGGAAGTGCCGGAGGATGATGCGTTGGATCCAGAGGTAGGTGGGGTGGTACGTGAGGACGAGGGTGATTCTGTTTTGGCTGTTATTGCGGGGAGGGGGCGTGAGGGATGAGTTGCAGGGAATGTGGGAGACACGGTCGAGGACGTTCTCAACCACTGAAGGGGGGAAGTTGCAGTCCTTGAAAAACAAGGACATCTGAGATGTACGGGAGCGGAATGCCTCATCCTGGGAGCAGATGTGGCGGAGACGAAGGAATTGGGAATAGGGGCAGGCATTTTTGCAGGAAGATGGGTGGGAGGAGGTGTATTCGAGGTAGCTGTGGGAGTCGGTAGGCTTGAAATGAATATCTGCTTCCAGGTGGTTGCCAGAGATGGAAACAGAGAGGTCCAGGAAGGAGAGAGAGGTATCAGAAATGGTCCAGGTGAAAAGCTTGGTTGGCTATATAATGCACTTCAGGATGTACCAGTGTCATGAAAAATGCTGTAGAATACAAATTTTTTTGTCTTTCGGGATTAGACCCAAATGTGCTTCAACTAGGCAGAGGTCACATTAAAAGATTAATGTCTGTGCCGAGGTGAGACAATTGGAAAATCTAGGATAGCAAATAAAAAACAAAAGAACTGCGGATGCTGTAAATCAGAAACAAAAATTGCTGGAAAAACTCAGCTGGTCTGGCAGCATCTGTGGAAAGAAGTCAGTGCCCCTTCCTCAGAACTGATGGGAAAATGTCAGTTTTTAAGCAGAAGATAGGGTGGGGGAAGGGAGTAAGGAGTAAACGATAGGTGGGGATAGAGCCCAGAGAGACAGAAGCAGTTAGACAGAGAAAAGAGTTGATAACAATCTGGCTAGGGAGGGTGAATATCTGTTAGTGGCTAACAATGGGTGGTGTGCAATAGCAGGCTATGTGATAACAAGGGCCGGTTGTGAGGGTTGGGGTAAGGACATGAGAAAGCTCAACATCTCAAGTTAGGGAAGGCTGCAGAGTGCCCAGTCCCTCATGCTATCTAGAATACCACTTGAGTTAGAAACAGGCAGGCAACATAAAGGCACATGTTCAGAATGTGAGAAAGAGGTTATCTGTCGAATTCACTACCCCAGAGAGGGGTGGTCGCTGGAACACTGAGTAAATTTAAGGAGGCGACAGACAGATGTTTAAATAGTAACAGCTTGATGGGTTATGGAGAGCGGGCAGGAAAGTGGAGTTGAGGCCGAGGTGAGGTCAGCCAAGATTGTATCAAATGACTGAGTAGATCTGAGGGGCTGAATGGCCTACTCAGCTCCCGATTTTTATGTTTTTACATAGACACAGAATGACTGGAGGAGAGACAGACCCACATCCACACAGATAAAAATAAGTGAACAAGGACCACACACGAACACATGCTGATAGAGAAGTACTCAAAAATGGGTAGAGAGAGAGAACTACACAGGTAGAGATCCTCAGCGATAAACAGTAAGTGAGAAAGAGAGACAGACAGACAGAGTGAACAGAGTAAACATGAGCAGAGAGCAAGAGAGATGCTCAGCCAGAGAGATACATTCAGGTAAACTGCTCTATATATGCAGATAGGAAAATATACAAAAATAGCAAACTATATTTATGTACAATGTGGATGTGCCAGCATTAGACTGGGGTGGACAAAGTCAGAAGTCAGATGACGCCAGGTCCAATGAAAGCTCGTGATTTCAAATAAACCTGTTGGACTCTAACTTGGCATCATGTGACTTCTGACTTTATTTTTATGTAGATAGTGATATCCAGGGTTATAGTGAGAAAATAGAGAGGGAAATTGGAAGTGACAGATCGGACAGACAGAGACACCGAGATTGATACTTTAATATCAATCAAAAATTCAAAGTGGTTACCACACCTGCCACTCTTGTTAATGAATGTTCATGTGAGCAGATCTATTTATGCGGCTGCACTAGCTATTTATATACATTACCTACCATTGCTGAGCAGAATGCTATTCAATATTTTCCAGGAAATGACATTCATTTGTAACATCCCTGTTGTTTATGAAGAGAGGCCAAGAGCCGACAGTGTGTATTTTATTGTTCAGCTCTGATTTCTGACCCTGTAACCAGCTGGAATTGGAACAGGGTAGAACAGATACAAAAAAGGAATGCTCAGCATTTTGGGCTGGTGATTGCCAATCCTGAGAATCAATCTGTTGGATACTACAGCGGGTAAAACCCAGGAGAAGGTAGTAGGGTAATTACAACTAGATAGTGCATTTCTTTCATTTGCTTTGAACACCTCTGTTTAGATTATAAAAGATAGGTTGGGAAAAAGGCTGTTTGATTGATAGTCAAGAGCGATTCAAACCACTTCCTAGTTAATGTGGATTGGCACATACACTGTGAGGATGGCCCTGTTGGGTGACTGATATTGGGAACATGTGGGGGCCATGTGAGAACACCTCCAGCAATAGGTTTGGTAAAATACAAAGTTAGATTTAAAGGAGGAAAGATGGTGAGGTGGAAAACTTTATACTGGAATGAGCAATAGAGGGAGGTCAGGACACCAGACCTTTTATGAGAAGGCAGGTGATGGAACGTATCAGACAGGAGATAGCGTTTCGAGCAGTTCAGTGCTCCCTCAGTGTGGCACTGCAATGTCAGCTGAGATGTTGTCTTCAAGTAACTGCAGTGCCAATTTCCAGAATTTAAGGCAGCTAAAATCGTGGCCACAAATGGCCAACCAAAGAAAATCCGAGACGGGTGAGAGTCCCAAATTGGAGATGTTTCAGGATCTTGGAGGGTTACAGGGCTGGGAAAGATCACACAGTAATGGTGGAGCAAAGCTATTTATATGCATTACATATCATTGCTGAGTAGAATGTGATCCAATATTTTCCAGGAGTTTGAAAAGGAAGATGAGAATTATAAAATTCAGGCATTGCCAAACTGGGAGCCAATGTATGACTGTGAGCACTGAAGTGACAAGTCATCAGGGCTTGGTGTGAGTTAGGATAGAGGCAGCAGGATTTTGGATGAGCTCATGTTTCTGCATTGTAAAGCTAGCCAGAGTGAGTATCAATGTACCCCAGCTTAGAAGTAACAAAGGTAAGCATAAGGGTTTCAATAGAGTCTTCTGCCAAATGGCCCACACAAGGTTGCAACTTATATACACAGAGAAAAGAATGAAGGCAAAGAGTGAATCCTTCCCTTCCCATCTATGTACAGGAATTGGCACAGAAACATATTTGAAGGCAATCAATGCCAGATGTAGATAACTTCCCAGATTGCGTGGTGAACTGTGCCTTCCTCAGTCTCAGAGGGCAGCCAGCTGGGAATCATAGCAATCTGAAGGAATGAAATACAGTCGTAAATTTCCAAACTCTCCCTGAGATGGCTTGATCCATTGAGAAGACCGGAGATGATTTGAAATGATATTCCACTGACAGGATGCAGAAACCCTCATCATTGAGTACAGGTCTGGATTCAATTAAAAGCAATATTTTTCTAACTTCGCTCCACAAAGACATATGGGTCTGGAAAGTCCCAAGTACAGTGCCATTTCCGTATTCAGTGCTGTCCAATAGAAATTACTGGCGAGTCATATGCACTAATTTTAGCAGAAACTGCCGCACACAATGCAAGTAAATGTACTTCCCATGTGTGTATTTACTGAATTTCCCACATGTATATTTACTGAACAAACATCTACCGCCAGACAGAATCCAAGGAAGTAAAGCTTTCACAATGAAAATACTCTCACTCACTGACAGTCATCTAAACTTTTTTAACTAACACATGTGCAAACAGGTCAAAGTTTACATGCATTTTTAAAAATATATTTATTGATCAGAAATTCAATTAAATGCATCTTGATCCCCAATTTTCCACATCCGGCTTTTTGTTTACTTATTCGGGGATGTGGGTGTTGCTGGATGGACCAGCGTTTATGGCCCATCCATAATTACCCTTGCGAGGGTGTTGGTGAGCTGCCTTCTTGAACGGCTACAGTCCATTCTTTTAACAATGGAATCCCAGGATTTTGACCCAGTGACGCTGAAGGAGCAGTGATACATTTCCAAGTCAGGATGTCGGCTGCTTGGAGGGGAGCTTGCAAGGGGAGTATTATTTATGCTCCATCTTTTTGTTTCTAAACTTTCAACGGTATTAATTTGTCGTCAAACTTTCATGATAAGACTTAAACCAAGATTTATTTACATCATTAGTCCACCTTTATGGATTATGTGGCATAACAGGTAACTTGACTGATAACATTGCCACAAAGCTTCAAAACCCATTGAAGAAAGAGGGAAAGAAAACAGCCAAAATAAATTTTCTTTTATTCATTCATGGGATGGGGGCATTGCTGGCCAGGCCTGTATTTATTGCCCATCCCTAACTGCGTAGAGGGCAGTTAAGAGTCAACTACATTGCTGTACATCTAGGGTCACATGCAGGCCAGAGCAGGTAAGGATGGCAGCTTCTGTCCCTAAAGGACTTTAATGAACCAGATGGGTTTTTCCCATTGGATGTATGGTCATCATTGGACTCTCAATTTCAGATCTTTTTTTAATTGAATTCAAATTCCACCAGCTGCCAAGGCAGGATTCAAATCCAGGTCCCCAGAACCTTGCCTGGGTCTCTGGGTTAACAGTCCAACAATAATGCGACTAGGCCATCACCTCCCCATTGTTATCCGTATAGGAGTTTGCGTGGCTTATCTGTGAGTCTGAGATGTAGTCCAATGTGGGTCATGCAACAATCCCAACATCATCGCACAAATCGGGTGCGTTATGTTTGGGATGTAAGTTGGTTTGTTACCTGCAGCCCACAGCACAACCTAAACATAGGCTGTTGGGAAGCCTGCTAGAAAAGTTTGCACTGGAAAAAGATTAAAACTGCTTTCTTTTAGGGTGTGGGATGCAGTGGTGTGGTGCAATGTCTGAAAAGAATGTTCAAATCCAACCCAAAGACTCGAGTACATAATTCGACCTAAAACTTCAGTGCAGCTATCAGGGTTGGCAATTTTTGCACAAGACTACAGTCGTACATCTCTTCTCAATTGAATGTAGAATTAGTCCTGGCACTACTTTGATGAAAATCAGGGGAACAGTCAATCTGATGCCTAATTTTTATCACCCACAATACGTTTCAATAAATGGCATTTATCATATTATTCTTTACAAGAGCCTTCTGTGCATGAATTTGTTTTTGGTAATCCTATATTGAAAACTAACTACACTTTAAAATGATCTTTAATTGGCTGTGGAGTACCTTGCAAATGTTGCAAAAAGTGCTATATAAAATGAAAGCTTTTTTGTTTGGTTTTATATCCTATGGTGTCACATTGTGATATCTAGGTCGAATCTAGTCCTTCTCCAATTCCTCGCATGATCATTCCCATATTTCAGCCCTGGTGAGGGGTACACAAATGGCTATTGCTTGGTGCCCATTCACTTTCCAGCTTCAGTAGCAACACATTCTATTCAGCCCCTCTTACATCATTCATTTAAACCATGACTTAATTTGCACATGTGATGTGGATAGTGCTAGAAAGAGTAGGGTCAGCATTGATTATCCATCCAGGACTGAGGAGGTGATGGAGAGCAGCCTTTGTGAACCGCTGCAGTCCATGTGGTGTTAATACACCCTTGGTGCTTTTAGGGAGAGAGTTCCTGGATTTTGACTCAATGACACTTGAAGGAACAGTGGTGTAGTTCCATGTCAAGATTTCTCAGACCGATGTACATTTTAACTCCATTTCCACATCAGGGTTCTGGCTTCCTTCATAACCAACAAAATTCAATAATTTTCAGCTTTGGAATTTTCAATCACCCCCAGTGCAACAGTATCTTTTTGAAGGAGATAGTTCCAGTTGTGTGTTATCCAACATACGAACAAATGCTTCCTGATAGCAACCCGGAATGACCTAATTTTAAGGTTTCAATCTCATGTTCACCCACCAGCATTCCCTCAGAGACACACACACACACACACACACACACACACACACACCTGCCCATTGAGACTGCCCTCCCATTCCACGATGGCTGATATGTTTCTCAGGAGACCCCAGTCTCCTGCCTTCTCCCTGTAACTCTTGATCCCCTTACTAATCAAGAACCTATCTATCTTTGTCTTAAAGACACTCAATGACTTGGCTTCCACAGTCTTCTGCAACACTGAATTCCACAGATTCACCACTCTCTGGCTGAAGAAATTCTTCCTCTTCTCAATTCTAAAGGGTCATGTCTTCACTCTGAGGCTGTGCCCTCAAGACTTTAGTCTCTCCTACTAATGGAAACATTTCCTCCACACCCACTCTATCCAAGTCTCTCAGTATTCTGTAAGTTTCAAACATATTCCCCCTCATGCTTCTAAACCCCCTCCAAGGCCAGAACGTCTTTTCTTCGACATGGGGTCCAAAACTGCTCACAGTATTCCACATAGAGTCTGACCAGAGCCTTATACAGCAGCACATCTCTGCTCTTGAATCATAGCCATCTCAAAATGAATGTTAACATTGGATTTGCCTTTGTAACTGCCAACCAAGCCTGCACGTTAATCTTAAGAGAATCCTGAACGAGGACTCCGAAGTCCCTTTGTGCTTCAGATTTCCGGAGCTTTTCCCTGCTTGGAAAATAACCTGTGCCTCTATACTTCTTACCAGGGTGCATAACCTCACATTTCCCACATTGTATTCCATCTGCAACTTCTTTACCTATGCTCTTAGCCTGCCTAAGTCCTTCTGCAGTCTCCCTGCCTCCTCAACATTACCTGTCCCTCCACTGTGCGTTGTGATCATGAGTTGAAATTGCTGCTGATTCTCTAACCTAGGGAGTTATGAAGCCTCAAATGTTACTTTCAGTCATGGTCACACAGATAATAAACTGACAATAGCGAGGGCCCTAGGAATGTACCTCCTACTACCGTCTCTTTGTACCTTTGGCACTTGTGATGAACTTCAATCTTTCCAATTCAAGAACAAATTCCCAGCAAACATTGAATAAAAACACAAGCTGATATCATACACACAAAAAGATTTTTTTCAGAAAAATTAAAGGTTATTTTTAATTTTAGAAATATTTATTTAAACTATATTAATCCTGCCTAAGGCAAGATAGACCTGGTGTCATGAAGTCATAGAGATGTACAGCAATGAAACAGACACTCTGGTCCAACTTGTCCATGCTGACCAGATACCCTAAATTAATCCAGTCCCATTTGCCAGCATTTAGCCTATATCCCTCTAAACTTTTCCTATTCATGTACCCATCCAGATGCCTTTAAAATGCTGTAATTGTACCAGCCTCCACCACTTCCTCTGACAGCTCATTCCATACATGCACCAGCCTTTGAGCGAAAAAGTTGCCTCGTAGGTATCACGCATGAACTGTGTGTCCTGAAGCAGGGAGGGGAATGAGCCAGTACACCGCGTGGGCCGTGAGCCCCGGGACATCATGTGGGCCATGACCCCTGGGACACCGCGTGGAGAATCCCAAGTCCCAGAGCAGCGCGAGGGAGGCAAATCCCAGTAAAGCGCAACTTACCTTGTTGCTGTTGAGTGCCGGTGAGGAGCGGACAGGAGGCTGGTGTGATGTGGGTCAGTTGTTGGACTTGGGCCTGGCACCACATGCTGAGCTGCTGCTGTTCGGTATTCTTACCGGGGTGAAATGCAAATCCTTACCTTTCAATCCTCTTTTGTATAACAACATTGTTTTTTACTCTGTAAATTTGTACCTCAGTGCTTGTACCTTAGATGGAGCCATTAAAAGGCAGCCACGTTAAAAACTTTTCACTGTACTTCTGTACTGGAGTACATGTGACCATAAAGGATATTCTATTCTATTCTAGATCTTTCCCTCTCACCTTAAATCTGTGCCCTCTAGTTTTGGACCCCCCTGCACTGGGGAAAAGACCTTGGCCATTCACCCTATCCATGCCCCTCATAATTTCATAAATCTTTATAATATTAATGCTCAGTGAATAGGTCATGTAGACTGATATAAGAACAAAGGCAGGTCATCCTGAAGGTTAATAGTGATGAATGTCCAACCTCTCATTTACAAACTTGGTAGAGTTGATTAATTCTGCACAGCTATCAGAAGTGCAAATCGCAGGTTACAGATTGTTGCTGTTACACACAAACTATTCTCTTGACACAATAGATGACAGAGTTCTGAGTGGTACATTAGTGGCGGAATTTATCTTAACTTTCCCACGGTGTTAGGCAATTGAATGAGTGGGGTAAAGGACATCTGAAGAATGAAAATAGGATCAAGAAATGATAGGTTAAGATTAAGACACACAATTTATGCACAAATCAGTCAGGAACTTGTAGCAAGGAATAGATGCTCTGTGAAATGCAAATCACCACAAATTATTGGTTAATTTGCACTGCTGAGCCATCAGCTTCATGTAAATAGCATCTCACTCTACCTCCCCGTGAGTTTCTTGAAGTTTGTTGCATGCGAACATTAATTACCCATCAAATGCACCACAGAAATTTAAGTCTAGTAATTAAAAACACAAGTCCCCTTTTAATAATGTGATAATTGTTAATTACTGCCAGCCAAACTCTCCTGCCCAGAAAGATAATGATTGTAAATGTGGAGATTGATTCACCCAGGATTTGAATTTTCTGGAGAGACTTTCCAAATGACCAATTTTAAAAGTAGTTTTTCTTGGTTTTCTTTACCATTTCTTTTCTCTCTCTCTCTTAATCTAATCATTTCTCCACCCCACCCTCCCCACATCCTGATTTTACTTTGTGTAACTGATTAGACAGGAATTCATCTCGGTCTCAGTCTAACCTCTTTATTTCTCAATTTTCCATCTAATTGATAAAGGAAATAGACTTTAGTATCTATGGGTCAACAGTCCCATAGCTTTCACTATACCGTTATATTCTCACACTTCCAACAAATTTGTGGAGAATACGTTTTAAAAAGTGAATGGAAGCAGCCAAGCGTACGCAGACTCATTGCGAGACACCCTGTTCCAATAAAATCAAGGCCCTGATTCTGCATCAGTCATGGTTATGGGTAGCACTCTTGCCTTGAATCAAAAGGTTGCAGTTTCAAACATCACTCCTGAGACCTTGAACACAAAATTCATGCCAGTATCTAAGGAGCGCTACATAGAGAGAAGCTGTCTCTCTGACAAAACCTTAAATTGTCTTTTCTGTAAAAGATCCCGTACACTTTCTGAAGACTTATTCTGACCAATATTTATTCCTTGACTGCCATCACAAACAGATAGTTTCTTATTTTTTTGTGGGGCCTTACTGCGCTTAAATTGCTTGTCAAATTTCCTACATTACACAATGAAGACTATTCAGACCATAAGACCATAAGAAATAAGAACAGGAGTAGGCCGTTCTGTGTCTTGAGCCTGCTCCATCATTCAATTGGGTCATGGCTGATCCAACATTCCTCACATCCACTTTCCTGCATTTTCCCTGTTATCCTGGATTCCCCATACTAATGAAAAATCTAGCTATCCCATCCTTAAATATGCACAAGGAATACTCAGAAATGCTTTATTGGTTGCAAAGTGTTTTGCGTCCTCCTGAGATTGTGAAAAGAGCAATATAAATGCTGTATTTAATTCTGGACTCCAGCAAGGTCTTGGTAAAATGCCTGTTGATCAGCATACTGCTGGCACAGAATAATGAAAATAGGTTACATAAACCTGATGTGTGCCCTGTTGTGATTGGAAACATGAGGGGCGATCTAAAGGAGGCATTTAATAATGTGCAAAGGTATTGTGAGGCTAGATGCAGATCAGGCAGTTCCTCTTGTGAGGAATGCAGAATAATTTTGCACAGTTTTCAAATTAAATTCAGGAGTCAAATCAGAAAGGGTTTTGCTCAAAGGGGAATGGTAATTTGGAACCATTCTTCACCAAAAGGCTGTTGAGGCTGGAGCTCAATTGAAACTCTCAAGACTGCAATTGTAAGGAGTGTATGACATAGGAATTTTAAGAAATATAGAGCAAAGTTGGGTGAATGGAGTTGAGTTACATATCAGCTGCGTTCTGATTGAAGGATACCTGGATGGCACCCTTGTTTTCTTGATTCTTCCCTGGGTATCATTGGCAAACCTAGCATGTGTTACCCATACCTAGAGCTAAGCAGCTTGTGAGGCCAACACAGGGCAGTTAAGAGTCAACAATGGTGAGACCAGGTAAGGATGGCAGATTGTCTATCATTTGTGAACCAGATGGGGTGTAATAACAATTGATTCTCATAGTCACCATTACCACGACTAACTTTACGTTCCAGATTCAATATCTGAGTTCAACTAGCCACCGTGGTGGGATTTAAACCAGTGATGCCAACACATTTGCTTGGATTAGTAACCAATGACAATACCACCACACCATCACCTCCTTCCTGCTCCTACACATTTCTTGTCCTTTACTCATTTTTCTGTATTGTGGGTTTCATGCTTTCATGCAAGGAGAAAACCCACTTGCATACAAATACATTTTTGTTTGGGATAATTAACACCCTCGAATTCCATTCCTCTGATACTTTAACTGGATCTATGAACTATTTACAGTAATGTATCCTTCAAGACAGAGGAATGCCAGACACACAGGCATTGGACTGACAGCTATTTGTGAGGCTCAATCAGATAATTAATCTTTTCAGAGTGGACTGCCTATTGCATTGACTAGCAGCATTGCCTACGACACCTGCAAACCTACCCACTCTCTAACGATAGCTCCAACTTCAGTGTAGCTGCTGTCTAAATAACACAAGTTATTACTGTTAAAAATAATGAGTATGTGGGAGTGATTACTGTGAAGATAATTCAGCCTCCAGCTTTGCGCTCACTGTTTTCTGACAAGATTACTTTGCTTCACAGCCACGCTATCGTTCTCCTTCTTATTATTCAGGGACACGTGCCTCCTCCTTGTAGTCGTACCTGGTGTGCCCCTGTCTTGATTCCATTTCAACCCACTAGGACAACAACTGAACTGAAAATTACCACCAATGGATTCTGATCCACATGTGTGTTTTAACCAGATGAACAGACTGGGCGACCGTTTTGAGGAACACGTACATTCTGTCTTCAAAAATGATCCCCAGCTTCCTACCACTTCAACACACCACTGTGTTCTCTGACCAACATTTCTATCTCAGGCCTCCTGCAGTGCAGCCTGGAAGCACAGCATCTCATTTTCATAGAATCCCCACAATGTGGAAACAGGCCATTCAGCCCAACAAGTCCACACCACCCCTCCGAAAAGCATCCCACCCTTACCCATTCCCCTAACCCAACATTTCCCCATGTCTAACCAACCCAACCTAAACATCCCCAGGAACTATGAGCAATTTAGCATGGCCAATCCACCTGCCCTGCACATTTTTGGACTGTGGGAGGAAACCAGAACACCTGGAGCAAACCCCCACAGACACAGGACGGACGTGCAAACTCTGCACAGACAGTTGCCTGAGGCTGGAATCGAACCCAGATCCCTGGCACTGTGAGGCAGCAGTGCTAACCACTGAGCCACCGTGCTGCACCTTTTCTACTTAACAACCGTGCAGCCTTCAGAACTTGTTATCAAGTTCAATAATTTTAGGGCCTGAACAGCATCATCTACATCCTATGCCCACCTCCACACTCCTGGCCCTGTCCTGACATGGGTTACTTTGAGCACAGCCCATTACCAGCTTATTTTTCTGCCTGGCTTACTTCAGATAAATGAGGTCGGGGTTGGGGGGTTTGGAATCTCAAAGAGACTTATAAAATTCTAACAGGACTGGGCAGGGTAGACGCAGGGAGGATGTTTCCGATGGTGGGTGTGTCCAGAACCAGGGTTCACAGTATGAGGATTCGGGGTAGACGATTTAGGATGGAGATGGGGGAACATTTCTTCACCCAAAGAGTGGTGGCCCTGTGGATTTCATAACCACAGGAAGTAGTTGATGCCAAAACATTGAACGTATTCAAGAGGTGACCAGATATAGCACTTGGGGTGAATGGGATCAAAGGTTATGGAGAGAAAGCAGGATTAGGCTATTGAGTTGGATGTTCAGACATGATCGTGAAGAATGGTGGAACAGAATCGAAGGGCTGAATGGCCTCCTCCTGCTCCTATCTTTTATGTTTCTACATTTCTATCCATCCCTCTATCTGACTGTCATTCTCTCTCCCTCTCTGAGTTCCATCTTCATCTATCCACACACTCCTCTCCACTGCTCGATTCCATCTTCTGCAATATACTACTTTCCTCAGCTACAGTCAGCTCTGATGAAGGGATGGACTTGAAATATTAATTCTGTTTTCTCTCACAGATGCTGCCAAACCTGCTGAGTTTCTCCAGCAAGTTCTGCGTGTTTGTGTTTCAGATCCCTAACATGGGCAGTAAATTCTTTGCTTCATTACCTGGCCCCATATCCCCTTGTGCCACAGTCACATTCCCCTCTACAACTGTTGTGCCATGGGCCGGTGCTGCATTGTCTCCAGGTATGAAATGTTAAACCAAGGCTCTACCTTCCTGCTCCTACAGGTGGTACGATTTTGAAGAAATTTCGGAGTTCTCCCTGGTGCCCTGGCCGTTATTTCCCTCTCAATATCACATAAACAGATTGTCTGGCCACAGTTGCATTGCTATTTGAGGGAGGGTGCAAGACTGACTTACAATTCTCGTATCGAAGGGGAATTAATTCTGTGAGGTGCTTTGAAACACTTAATGGCGAAAGGCGCTACATAAATGCAAGCAAGCCCTGCCTGGTGTGGAAGAAACAACACTCCCTCCTTCTCTCCAGCCTCACAGACGCGCACACACTTCCCTGAGGATAAGCGATGTAGCACAGGAACGTTGGTGCTTCTAATCCCTAGCCAAAGGCCAGTGAGGCAAAACAGCCACAACTCTGAATCCAAATTCTGATCAGTTTCTTCAAGGAAGCGAATCTCCCTCCGTGACAGCTGGCAATTGGAGAAGCAGATTTGTGGAGGCAGGAAAAAAAAAATAAAAAGAAAGCGATAAAATAAAGTGCCAGGCAAAATAATCGGAGGTGCAACCCCAGGCCTAAACAAGGTCCAGTGAGAGTTTACATCACGGGGAGAAACAATCTCGAAATTCAAGTGCAGCTCATCTGTTTAGGCAATTATATATAATTCCATTCCTAACCTTCAGCAATATTCTCAGTTTGTTTTTATTTTTTTCGCTTGTTTTCTAGTAGTCATTTGCTAAACCCTTTTAATTAACTCCCTACTTCACCACATCGACAAGAAGTCGACAGCTGGACTCGAAATCGCTACATCCGCTAGCTCGATACATTGTAACCCAATGATTTTTTTTTCAAAAATCTTGTTACAAATTAACCAAGAACAAAGGAAAGGAAACATTGTTGCAAAGACACAGTAAAATACAAACAGATACAAATATACTCACCCCCAATTCCAGTGAGCCAGGTCTCTCTGTGCGAATTCCGAGTTCGGCAGTTCCAGGGTGATCATGCTATTAACATTAAAACCGAATCAAAAGAATGCTGTTTTTGATAATGACAGAAATCCTTCTCCGGTCGCTTTACTGGGAGCTGGGAGGCTGAGAGGGAGAGCTGCAGTTCCTAGCCGCCTTGTGAAGCGGCAGCTGCTGGCCTCGGCTCTCCCCGCCGATCAGTTTCATGTCTGTCAATTTCCTTCGCCTCCACCTCCTCCCCGTGTTAATATCACGGTGTCTCCTGTCACTTTAGGGGTCAGGGCTTTCTCCAGCGGAAGGTTGGGGGGCGGGGAGGTGGGTGGTGGGTCAGCCTCCGTGTGTGTGTGTGTGTGTGTGAGAGATCAGGACCTCCTCACGCCAGATTTTCTGTGTTGCCCCCACCCCCTACAATCACAACTCCCTTCACTCTCTCCACCTCCCACGCACCACCCCACCTCCAGGAGGGAACTGTTTAACCCCTGACAGCTCTCTCTGCCCTCCGCTTATGATCCTCTCCTTGTGTTGCCCCCACTCTGTGGCGATTTCTGCCTGCTTCTCCCCACCTCTACCACTCGCTTCCCTACCACCCCCTTCTTTCTCCTGATCGATTTCCTTTCGGTTCCTGGGAGCTGTCAGCTCAGCTGCGGATGTCCGCGGCGTCCTAAAGCGAGACACGTGGATTGTCGCAGTGCAATGGAACTGATTAGGAATTAAGTAGCTGAGAAATCTACCCCACAGGTGTAATATTGCTCTAAACAGAGGCGTTAGACCTAGGCTTCTTCTAACTAGAAAAGGGGAAATCAGGGGTCACCCAACAAAGGCCTTTATGAAGACATTTGATTGAAGAGAATTATTTTTAATCGTCACTTTTACGTATGGCTGCCTGCGCAGTATTTATTGCCCATCCTCAATAAATCTCGAGAAGGTGGTGGAGAGCTGCCTTCTTGAACTACTGCGATCCGTTTGGTGTAGGATTACTCGCACTGTTGTTGGGGAGGTAGGGAGTGCCAGGATTTTGACTCAGCCACACTGAAGGGACGTGATATATTTCTCAGTCAGGATGGTGAGTGGCTTGGAGGGGAACTTGGAGGTGGTGGGTGTTCCCATGTATCTGCTGACCTTGTCCTTCCAGATGGAAGTGGTAGTGGGTTTGGAAGGAGCAGTATGAGGATCTTTGGTGGTGAATTTCTGCAGCACATCTTGTGGATAGTACTCCTTGCTGTTACCGAGCAACAGTGGTGGAGGGAGTGGATGTTTCTGGATGTGGTGCCAATCAAGTGGGTTGCTTTGTTTTGGATGGTATCAAGCTTCTTGAGTGTAGTGCGAGCTGCACTCATCCAGGCAAGTAGGCAGTATTTCATCACCCTCCTGACTTGTGCCTTATGGACAGACTTTGGGAAGTCAGAAGGTGAGTTACTCACTGCAGGATTCCTTGCCTCTGACCCGCTCTGGTAACCAGAATGTTTATACAGTTGACCTAGTTTAGCTTCTGGTCATTGGTAACTGCCAGAATGTTTATGGTGAGGAATTCAGTGATGGTAATGCCATTGTCTATCCAAACTCTCCCCTGGAAGGATATTATCTGAAAAGAAGCTGGAAAATAGCTGATGGAGAAAGAGCAGAAGATATGTTAATTGCGTCTGATGGGCAAAAAGTTGAGAAATGGAATATCATGTGGGAAATGTGAAGTTGTTCATTTTGGAAGGATGAACAAAAGAACAGAATATTATTTAAATGGAGAAGAACTGCAGAAAGCTGCAACACAAAGGGACTCAGAGGGACTTATACATGGAATATAGAAAGCTAGCACACAGGTGCAGCAGGCAATCAGGAAGGCAAATGGAATGTTGGCCCTTAATCCAAGGGGGTTACAGTACAAGAGTTGGGAAGTCTTACTGCAACTGTACAAGGTGCTGGTGAGACCATGTCTGGAATACTGTGAGCAGTTTTGGTCCACTTATTTAAGGAAATATATCACTTCATTGGAGGCAGTTCACAGAAGGTTCACGAAGATGAACCCTGACATGGAGGGATTGTCTTATGAGCAAAGGCTAAACAGATTAGAACTCTACTCGCTGGAGTTTAGAAGAATGAGAGAAGATTTAATTGAAGTATGTAGGATCCTTAAGTGGCTTGACAGGGTAAATGCTGAGAGGATGTTTCCCCTCATGGAAGAGTATGGGACCAGGGGGGCATAGTGTCAGAATAAAGGGGTGCCAATTCATGAATGAGATAAGGTGGAATTTCTTCTCCAGATGGTTGTGAGATCTTTGGAACTCCTTACCAGAGAGAACTGCGGGGACAGAGAAGCAGAGAGTGATAGATTCTTGATCAATGGGAGAATATATGGGTTATGGAGTAAGGGCAGGAAAGTGGCTGTGAGGAATGTTGGATCAACTGTGATCCTATTGAATGGTGGAGCATACTTGAGGGGGCTGAATGGCCTGCTCCTGTTCCTATTTCTTAAACGCTTATGATGTATGGTGAAATATAACAACATCATGGATAAGGTGGGCTGAATGGTCTATTACTGTAAACTATCACTCAGAGAGGGCCATCAAACCAACCTAAAGAATGTTGACGTAGAATGACAATATTACACCACAATGCCTGTGGCTACCAGAGTGATTCTTTCTTTCTGCAAGAGCTACTCATTGGAGGTCATTTTGTAACAGGGACAGGGCATTGGCTGAGGATTGGGTGGCAGAGGATTTAGAGACTGGAAATCTGCATGAAATCTGTGATCTTGGAATATACCTCAAGTTTTCTCAGTGTCAGCCATACGTCATGTTTTTGCCTCTGAATCAGAAAGTTGTAAATTCAAGTATCATTCCATGGGCGCAACGTTCAAGGTGCACTGCAGGAAGTCAACAAGGCACACTTAGACAGCCTCTTCCAAACCCATGACCATTTACATCTACAGGGAAATGACAGCAGATACATGGGAAAACCACCAACAGCAAGTTCCACTCCAACCCACTCACCATCCTTCACAGTCACCTGCTCAAAATCCTGGAATTCCCTCATTGCATGTGGACTGCAACAGTTCAGGAAGGCAGCTCACCACCACCTACTGAAGAGCAACCAGGGATGGGCAATGAATGCTAGCCCAGCCAGTGATGCCCATGTCGCATGTGTGAATGAAAAAAGTTGAGCACAAGAATTAAAGTGATGTGATACAGCACTGGAGGGAAGATAGATTTCTGGAGACACTATATTTTGGATAACATGTTAAAGCAAGGTCTTGTGATAAGCACTATTCAATAGCCTGATCAATGTTTATCAGGTAACATCATTAAGATGCATCATGTGGTCACAATCGCATTGCAGTTTGTGGGAACTTGGAATGTACAATGTCCACTGCTCCGTTTCCTGCATTACAACAATGTCTACTCTTCAAAATAATCTCATGGCTGGAAAGGGGTTTATTATGATCTGAGGTGATCAAAAATGCTAGATAAATGCAATTCTTCTTCTCCGTCTTTATACCATTGGTTGATGGTCCAAGAGGGTTCATCATCACTTTTTCAGTATAACTGTGGTGTGGACAATAACTGCCAAACACACCCACATCCTGGACAAAAGGTTTCAGCCTGAAACATTGACTTGCCTGCTCCTCTGATGCTGTCTGACCTGCTGTGCTTTTCCAGCTCCATATTTATTGACTGTAGATGCAGGAAGGATGTTCCCAATGGTAGGATAGTCCATAACCAGAGGTTATAATTTCAAGGATAAGGGATAAACCTTTTAGGACTGAGATGAGGAGAAATTTCTTCACTCAGAGTGGTGAGCCTGTGGAATTCACTACCACAGAAAATAGTTCAGGCCAAAACATTGAATATTTTCAAGAAGGAGTTATATATAGCTTTTGATGCTAAAGGGTTAAAGGGATATGGGAGTAGGGTGGGATCACTTTATTGAGCTCAATGATCAGTTTGTTTATAATGAATGGCAGAGCCAGTTCGAGGGATCGAATGGTCTATTCCTGCTCTTACCTTCTATGCTTCTATTCTCATTCAGCCCTTACTGATATGATTATTCCTGAGGGGAAGTATGGAAAGTAAAATCTCATAGGGCAGGTTGTGTCACTCAGAGGACATTATCTCATGGGCTTAACACTGGGATCTGCTGGTTTTAAAAACAGTGACACAGACAGGAAAACTGTCACCCATTCACTCTCCATTGAGGTCCATTCAATGCTATTCTTAGGATGTGGGTACATTTGGCAATTATTGTCCACCCCACAGTTACACTGAGAAAGTCATGATGAACCGTCTTGGATCATCGTCCAATGGGATAAAGATGGGGAGGAAGAATTGTATTTATATAGCATTTTTAATCACCTTGGACCATCATAAACTCCTTTCCAACCGTAGGAGTATTTTGAAGAGTAGTCATTGTCATAATGCATGAAATGCAGCATTGCAGATTGTGCACTCCAAGTTCCCACAAACTGCTGTCTGACCTGCTGTGCTTTTCCAACTCTACTTTTATTGACTCAAGCTGCTCCTTATTGTCTCCTTCCTGCATCTACCCTGTCTAGTCCTGTTAGAATTTTAAAAGTTTCTACGAGATTCCCCCTCATTCTTCTAAACTCCAATGAATATAATCCTGACTGACTCAATCTTTCCTCGTACGTCAGTCCTGCAATCCCAGGAATCAATTTGATAAACCTTTGCTGCACTCCCTCTACAGTAAGAACATCCTTCCTCAGCTAAGGAGACCAAAACAGCACACAATATTCCACATGTGGCCTCAACAATGCCCTCTTACAATTGCAGCAAGACACCCTTGTTCTTGTACTTGATTCCTCTCACTGTGTAGGTCAACATATAGTTTGCTTTCTTTACTGCCTGATGCATCTGCATAGTTACTATCAACAACTTGCAGCATTGGTTACGTTGCAAATTGTGCTGCAATTAGTTATTGCGAAGCCACATGATGATATCATGTATGAAAGCTGTAAATGTAGCAGCAATGGTTGTGTGATTGATTAAACTATTTTCGTTTACTCTAGCAGTATCTATACTACTAATGATTACATGATAATGGTTTAGCAGGCCATGGTTAGCTCGTTGGTGATTGAGTTCTTCTTTATTTGGGAGGAAGTGTGGAGGCAGGTGTACAAGCTGGTAGAACTTCCACTGACGTGCAGGTCAGATTGTCCTGTGTAATTATGTTCTTCTAAACTCATTCACGCCCTAGTTAAAGCACTAGATTTTATGGGCAGGATGTTTGGTAACCCACTGGAACCAGCCAGTCTCCTACATCCTGGAGCCATATATAAAATGCATCCAGATAGCACTTCCCTCTCTATAACTCAGGAAGAGTGTCAGTCTAACATTACAGGAGAACCAGCCAATCACCTGGGGCACCATATTTTAAGAGGCAGAAGTGAGGAAGAGAATTTTTAAAGATAAAATTTAATCTAAAGGGATTTAAATTTAATCTAAAACTCAAGGGGAGGCAATGGCCTAGTGGTATTATCGCTGGATTGTTAATCCAGAGACCCAGGTAATGTTCTGGGGACCCAGGTTTGAAACCTACCACAGCAAATGGTGGAATTTGAGTTCAATAAAATATCTGGAATAAAGAATCTAATGATGACTGTGAGTCAATTGTTGGGGGGAAAAACCCATCTGGTTCACTACTGCCCTTTAGGGAAGGAAACTGTCACCCTTACCTGGTCTGGCCTACATATGACTCCAGACCCATAGCAATGTGGTTGACTTTGAACTGCCCTCTAGGCAATTAGGGATGGACAATAAATGCTGCCTGGCCAGTCACATCCTCATCTTGTTGATGAATAAAGGAAAGTTTAATTTTAGACTTCTCATTTTTTTCTAAGTTAATGTGGAATGGGTGAGTGGGCATCAAAGTCATAGTTGTCAAGGGAACCAAGAACCCTTCGGTTGCCCCTGCCCAGGAGTATCACCCAGCATCTCTGTCACCCTAACCACTTCTGGAGAGGTCAGAGCCTGAAGAAACAGTGGTGCCATGTTTTGGTGAAGCCTCGTAGAGACGATGTCCAGGAAAGAAGGGAAGTGATTTTCCTTGTTGGATAGTAATTTCAGGCTATTGCAACTGTCCAAGGCAGCCTGGGCAGAGGTGTCTGTGGAGATGAGTGCTCAAGAGAACCTAGCTTCAGTGCTGAAAGAGAATGATTGCTCTGCTACACTCTGTCAGGGTATGCACCGCTATCTGCTCTATGTTTCATGCTGCTATCAGTTACTGTGGTAAAGTTGGCACGGCTGAGGATACTCACAGAGGAGCTTCAGTGCCAGGCACCAGATACTGCACATTGCAAATGTCTGTCACTTTGTTGCAGTTCTCAATGTAGCAATACTGGCGCAACTGTGATACTGTCTCCCATGCATTGAGGATTCACATTCAAAACATAGAAGAGCTACGACGGTCAGCAGCTCACAAACCAAGAGGTCGTTGACTTTCCATCACAATGAGGGGAACATATTGATGTGAGACCTTTATGTCAAAACTTGGATGGGACAAGGACACAACCACAAAACATTACCTTTTAAGTTAAGTCGACCTTTGAGTTTAGTCTTGCTTGCCTGTCCCAGTCAAGTGTACTGGCATCAGCCAATGGGACTGCCTCATGTGGGCAGAATTGTTGGCACAGTCAGGATTCACCCTTTAACACAGTAAGCATTTAACAACAACAAGCCAGACTGAGACTTCACATGAATCAATCAACATGGGGAGGCTTCAGCCTTAACACTGTAAGCATTTATGCAAAGGAACGCCGTAATTATGAGAGAGCCAAGTCACCGAGGACATTTGCACACATTAGAGCTTGCAAGGAGAAGTCTACCTATCAACACCCTCACCCAGATAACAAGGTGTGGAGCTGGATGAACACAGCAGGCCAAGCAGCATCATAGGAGCAGGAAAGCTTGACGTTTCGGGCCTAGACCCTTCATCAGAAAATATCTCGGATATCTCCAGCATCTGCAGTACCTATTATCTCTAACACCCTCACCCATACTGGTACACCTACACTGTTGGGTTTATAAACACACCTATTTCACATTCTTGGCAATCAACAGTAAGCCTGTGAACATACTGCCAGGGACTGGAGTGTTACTGAGTATTCACGACAATGAATGTAAAACAGGCTCCGGACCAGCTTACCTATCTGAAAAGTTTTGAGAACTTCGTAGCCCACCTCTGAGAAACTGGATTTTGCCTCTCGCTCAATCAAGACTCCTTGTCTCCCTCACTTCCTTCTTAAAGCTCTGGGTGAGCCCTGCGTTACCAACGGTTAGCTTAGTGATGATGGGACTGGTGACAGTTATTGGTGTCTGTGATTGGTCCAGCTTTGTTGCTCGTGCTGTTGTTTCCTTAGATGCTACGTCTACTGCTGTAGTGATAGGATTAGGGTTAGGGTTAGGGTTAATCACTAGATGTTCAAACTGATCTCATAAGAGAAATTCACAAGCTCGAGAACACTGAATAATACATGCATTTAAATCTACAATGTCTGTTGGACTCGGGACAGTGCTGTTTTCATGCTGTATGACTCTGTGACACTACCATGTGTAAACGTTATATTTTGGATTCAGAATTAGGATTTCATGTTGAACATTGTGAGAGAAGGGTGGCACAGTGGCTCAGTGGTTAGCACTGCAGCCTCACTGTGCCAGGGACCCAGGTTCAATTCCACGCCTGGGGGACTGTCTGTTTGGAGTTTGCACATTCTCCCAGTGTCTGTGTGGGTTTCCTTCAGGTGCTCTGGTTTCCTCCCACAGTCCAAAGTTGTGCAGGTTAGGTGGATTGGCTATGCTAAATTGCCTGTAGTGTCCAGGGATTTGTAAATTATGGGGATGGTTCTGGGTGGGATGCTCTGAGGGTTGGTGTGGACTTGTTGGGCTGAAGGGCCTGTTTCCACACTGTAGGGATTCTATGGGTATGGATTACTGAGACATGCTTTCTCAGTAATAGGCCTATTTGTAGGTCAAGAATGATTAGGAACAGGTAACAAATGTTGGCCTTGTCAGTGACACCCATGTCCCTTGAAAGAATAAATTTTAAACAGTGGTTTTCTTCCTCCAGTTTCCTGAGGCTCCATCCCCACCTGCATTGTCCTATAACAACAGAAGCCTTTTTCTTCCAAACTACTCGTGTTTGCATTAACCAACTAAACACTGGCCATTTTATATTGATTGCACAGCCAGATGGGAGGACAGTTTCTGTGGCTGAATGGTGAAATTACTCCACAGAAGCCGGTATCCCATCATCAAGCCACCCTTTATCTGAGTCCTTGACATTGATCCAATTCCCTCAGAGCCAGCTCTCAGAACGAACAGGAAGTCTGACACTCCTGTTCTTGTCTATCAACCAATGCTCCCTGATTGGGCCAGATTGACAGCCTAGTAAGGGAACTCATATTCTATAAGGTCTACTTGGCTGACCTCATTACAATCACTGCAGAGGCAATCTATCAGGTTGAGATCAGGAATCACTTCTTCAAAGGGAACTGTCCCTGAGTCTAGTTTTGATTACATGGCTGCACCCAGTCTAGCCTGGACTGTGCAGGTCATTGTCATTTAATGGGAAGTTGATAGTGGGCTTTGAGCTTTTTCACGCAATAGCATTCTGGACCTATGTATTAGTCAATCCAATAAAGGGGCTGAAAAGCCATCCTTGCTATATTAACAAAACACATGTCATTCTTAAATACAAGCCCAGATTTATATCCATTGGACCTGCCACTCACCTGTCTGGACAGGCTTACACAAAAGCAAATTAAAATAGTGTTTGCTTGAAGGGTCATTGCCTGACGGGTCAAGAATGCACAGTTAAAATTTCTTAAATAAATTTGTTCTATTGTGTTTGTGATTTTTTTTAGCAAGTTTTCATAGAAAATGATGTATGCTCTCAGATTTATTTTATCGAGATATTTAAGACAGAGAAGAACTCAAAACATGATAGCTGCTGTTAGGCATAATTCTGCAAGTGTTGAACAATGGCAAATGTGTTAAGAGTTACACTATCAATCAGCTTAGGATAAAAGGGAAGTACTGCTGGAGAAACTCAGCAGGTCTGGCAGTATCTGTAGAGAGGACCAGGACATTGCCAGGACTGAAAGGTTTGAGTAAAAGGAGAGGCTGGATAGGCTGGGACTATTTTCACTGGAGTGTAGGAGATTGAGGCATGATCTTATGGACATTTATAAAATCAAGAAAGTCATAAGTAATATAAATAGCAAAGGTCTTTTCCCTAGGATTGAGGAGTTCAAACATAGGATCATATTTTTAAGGTGAGAGAAAGATTTAAAAGGAACCTGAGGGGCAATTTTTTTCACACAGAAGATGGTTTGTATGTGGAAACAACCAGAGGAAGTGACAGATGAGGGTACAGCTGCAGGAGGATTTCAAGACTAAGGCACATAATTTTAAGGTGACAGTAGAGAAATTTTAAAAAGACACGGGGGCAATTTCTTTTTACACAGAGGGTGGTGTGCTTGTGGAATGAACTTCCTGAGGAAGTGATGGATGTGGGCACAATTACAATGCTTAAAAGACATTTGGATAAGCACATAAATAGGAAAGGTTTGGAGGGAAGTGGGCCAGGAGCAGGCAGGTGGGACTATGGACTGGTTGGACCAAAGGGTATTTTTCTATGCTCTCTGACTCTATGAATCTACGTCCCAAATTGCCTTACAACCAATTAAGTCCCCGGAAAGTGCAATTGGTTCTGTCATGTAAGAACCAATCACTACACATATGCAGAAGCAGGTGATGGTCTAGTGGCACTATCACTGGACTGTTAATCCAGACCCAGGTAATGTCCTGGGGTCCGGGGCTCAAATCCTGCCATAGCAGATGGTGGATACCAAGCGTGGGGCTGGATGGACACAGCAGGTCAAGCAGCATCATAGGAGCAGGAAAACTTGACGTTT